>CAUYRH010059476.1:0-26149 GCA_963574655.1 Perodicticus potto | reverse complement strand
TCGATGGGCTCTTGGGCTTCTTCCATGACTTAGCAATTATGAATTGGGCTGCAGTAAACAATCTGGTACAGATATCCTTGTTGTAATGTGTTTTTTGGTCGACTGGTTATATACCTAGTAAAGGAATTATAGGGTCAAATGGCAAGTCTAATTTTAGATCTCTGAGTATTCTCCAAACGTCTTTCCAAAACGGATGTATTAGTTTGCATTCCCACCAGCAATGTACAAGTGTTCCCTTTTCTCTGCAGCCACGCCAGCATCTCTGGTTTTGGGATTTCATCATGTGGGCTAATCTTACTGGCGTTAGATGATATCTCAAGGTAGTTTTGATTTGCATTTCTCTGATGATTAAAGACAATGAGCATTTCTTCATGTGTCTGAAGGCCGTGCGCCTGTCTTCTTTAGAGAAGTTTCTTTTTATATCTTTCAAGTGAAGGCAAAACCCCATTTTTTGCACACGAAGATGGGGAACGGGGAGAGGGTGGGAAAGGGAGGGAGAGGGTGGGGGGAGAGAGGATAAAGGGTGAGGTCACACTTGTGGTGCATATTTGAAGGGTCAGGAGAAAACTTCTAAACACGGATCAAAAATATTTTCACATAGTAAATGAGAAAATCTCATGAATGGTATGTTAACCAGGTGGATGAAAATATCTCCGATTGTATGTCAAGCCCGCTCACTGTACCCCACGATTGAATTATTATACACAGCTATGATTCAATAAAAAAAAAAGCATAACGGTAAAAAATCAAGCATAGTAAAGTGTTCATTTAAAGTGCAAGACAGACCAATAGTTTTAGTGTTAGTTAACACAGTACATTAAATAACAAATTTAAATAAAAGGCAAAAGACAGATTGAGAAAGCTATTTCAGCACATGCTGAAACTTCCCAAAGTAAAAAAGCACTTTATGTTAATAAGTGACCTAGATCACTGAACCACGTCTACTTACTGGGGTACAATAATTTAATAGATTTTTTAAAAAAATCGATGCTTGAAAACACGCTGTGTTGGAATTTCTTCTTTATTCCTTAATACTTTTCTAGTTTTTTTGGTGAGACAGAGCCTCAAGCTGTCACCCTGGATAGAGTGCTGTGTCATCACAGCTCACAGCAACCTCCAGCTCCTAGGCGCAAGCGATTCTCCTGCCTCAGCCTCCCAAGTAGCTGGGACTACAGGCATCTGCCACAATGCCCAGCTATTTTTTGGTTGCAGCCGTCATTGTTGTTCGGCAGGCCCGGGCTGGATTTGAACCTGCCAGCTCAGGTGTATGTGGCTGGTGCCTTAGCCACTTGAGCCACAGGCACTGAGCCCTTAATACTTTTCTGGGAGGATTTCAAAATATTCTGGTGAATTTATTGTTAGATGAGCCCTGAATAGTTTAAAACCATCACTGCCTGGTCCCACTGCTAGTACCACAAGTAGGCTAGCGGGGTGACTTCAGGAAATGAGTATGGGGGTTGGGAAAATGTTACAAAAACTGTGCAGGCCTTGTATAGCCAAAAATAGTTACTCTGAATTCTACTTTTTCTGCCCCTCAGTCTGGTGCTTTATCTGGGTGGTGGGGAATGAGTGTGAGGAGACTGTGTGAAACGGGGTTTCCCTGCTGCTCTGTGAGCCTCCCTGGGGGACAACTGCTCAGGGCTTTCCCGGCACTTGGCTTTTTTGTAGCCTGTAGGGTACTTCTCACCTCTGGACTTCAGCTTGAAGCCTATGCTCAAGATAGTAGAAAAGTCCACCTAATACTCTACTCCATAATAAACAGTAATACTTAATAGAAAGATGACATATGCAAGAAATTCACGAAAATACACATTAGCCATCTTAGGTAATCCCCCAAATTGTTACATCAATTGTTATACACCAGTATAACAATTTCACGTATCATATTGCCATTAAAAATTATAATACTAAAATGTTTCAAGCTTATGATGTAACAGGCACATTTCGTATACTGCTGGTGGGACTTCACACAAGGACAGCCAGTTACAAAGAGCAATTTGGTGACCTGGGTCAGGAACCACACATATATCCACATTCTTTGATCTACTAACTCCTTTTTCAAGAATGTGCTCCAGCAAATAATCTTAGATGCTATGAAGGGTATATGGGGAAAGATAATCTTCATGGAATTAATATGAGTAAACATGAGAGCCATTTAAGTGACCAGGAAGAGAATTTTTTTTTTTTATTGTTGGGGATTCATTGAGGCTATAAGAAACCAGGCTACACTGATTGCATTTGTTGGGTAAAGTCCCTCTTACAATCGTGTTTTGCCCCCAAAAGGTGTGGCACACACCAAGACCCCCTCGCTCTGTATCTCTAGGAAGAGAATTGTAAAAAAATTATTGTGTAGCCTTATGGATGAAATATTGTATGGCAGTAAAAACAATGCTTTTAAGTAATTTTTAATATGGAAATTTATCAGAGTATAATATTAAATTAATAAAGTGAGATATAAATTGAATGCATACTATGATTACGACTATATGTTTTAAATATACAGGGGCCAGGCATGGTGGCTCATGCTTATAATCCTAGCACTCTGGGAGGTCAAGGCGGGCAGATTGCTTGAGCTCATGGGTTTGAGACCAGCCTGAGACAGAGCGAGGCACCCCCCACCCTGTCTCTACTAAAAATACAAAAATAAAATAAGATAAAATAAAACTCAAGCTAGAGGATTGCTTGAGCCCAAGAGTTGGAAGTTGCTGTGAGCTATGATATCACCATGACAGTCTACCCAGGGCGACAGCTTGAGACTCTGTTTCCAAAAATAAAATAAAATAAAATGAAATAAAATAAAATAAAACAACATACAAACACAAAAATGGAAGAAAAAAATTTTCTATGATCATATTTGAAATGAATAAAGTCGAATATAAAACTGAATATATGGTATGAGTCTAAGTTTACTTTTTAAATTATGCAATATATTAGAAGTATCAGAAGAAAAATATCTGTATTATATGTGTTTATGTAAATAAGATACATTAAAATTAGATAGCTTTTCTAACAATAACATTTGTGTTTTTCATGTTTTACTAAATTATTTAAGTGTATGTGTCAGTTGGGAGATGATTATGTCATGTCAATAAAGAGATTTATTGGATACTTATACATAATTCACTTTTCTTTTTTTTATTTTTGAGACAGAGTCTGTCTTGGTCACCCTTGGTAGAGTGCATCTTAGCTCACAGCAACCTCAAACTCTGGGTTCAAGCGATTCTCTTGCCTCAGCCTCCCAAGTAGCTGGGACTACAAGCTCCTGCCACAACTCCCTGCTATTTTTTAGAGACGGGTCTCACTCTTGCTCAGGTTGATCTTGAACTCGTGAGCTCAGGCAATCTACCTGCCTCAGCCTCCCAAGTGCTGGGATTATAGGCGTGAGCCACCCTGCCCAGCTCCATAATTCACTGCTAATGTATATCAACAGATAAGACGTGTCTCTGTTTACCTTCTAGATGGAGGATGGGAATATATGTGTACAGATTAGAAGCCTACAGAACACACTGAATTATCAGTTCTAGGAACACAGGAATGATACAGGAGCTCAAATTTCTAGGAAGGATTATTTCTAAAAGGGGTAGTGGCGGCAGAAGAAGTAAGGTGTGATTGGGCTTCTAAAAATGGAAAGGATTTTTTACGGAAAAGAGTAATGAAAGACACAGAGGCGGGGGAGATACTAACAGACAGTATCTCTGGATATCCCAGACAATATTTCTGGGCAGCTCAACACCAGCCACAAAAGTGCAAGAAACTGGGCGGCTCACGCAGCAAAATGCATTATCCCATAGTCTGGGGGCTGGAAGTCTAATGCCCAGGTGTTGGCAGGGCTGCGTTCCCCCACGTTCCATCCACCTCCAAGCTTCTGGTGGTTTCCACCTGTGCTGGCTTATTGCTGTGGCCGCCTCCTCCAGCCATCCTTCCCCAAGCTGCATCCCCCCTGCCCTCGCACCATCCTCCTGCTCGAGTCTGCCTCTGTGTCTGAATTTACAGGACACCAGACATCCTGGGTTAGGGCCCACCCTTGCAACTTCATTTTAATTTAATTACTTCCGTAAAATCTCTATTTCCAAATATGGGCACAAGCTGATGTCCTGGGCGTTAGGACTTCAACATGTTTTTTTGGGGGCGACACACTTCTACCCATAACGACTACCATATAACAATGATTAGGGAATAATATGACCAAGTTTGTTGTAAGCTACTAGGGCAGAGTGTAAAAAACAATTGTATACAGGGCTGAGGAAATTAATTTTAAAACTACAAGTAGGTGATGGAGAGTTACTGAAAATATTCAAGAAGGGTCTTCATCCTCCCATCAAGATCCCCCTGAAATAACTGGGAAATATGAAATAACTTATTTATTCGGTTGTCTGTCAGTAGTAGAAAGAAGGGAAATAAGCTTAATTTGGGTTTGATCTTATTTGTTTTTTGGGGAGGAAACCATAACATCACTCTTCCCCAGGTGGGATGTGAGGAGTGCAGGGGTGGAAGGAAAGAAGAGCTGTCAGGGGCGGCGCCCGTGGCTCAGGGAGTGGGTCGCCGGCCCCATATGCCAGGGTGGCAGGTTCAGGCCCAGCCCCAGACAAACTGCAAGAAGAAATAGCCGGGCGTTTTGGTGGGTGCCTGTGGTCCCAGCTGCTCGGGAGGTTGAGGCAAGAGAATCGCCTGCAGGAGTTGGAGGTTGCTGTGAGCTGTGACTCCAAGGCACTCCACCGAGGGTGATAAGGTGGGACTCTGTCTCTACAAAAAAGAAAGAGCTGTCAGAGGACAGAGGAGGGACAGACAAAGGACAGAGGGGGGACAGAGGCAGGAGTGGCCTGAGGCCTGTGGGGGAGGTCTGCTCTCAAACACTGGGCTAAATCCACACAAAACAACAAAAAAGTGAGTCATGGAGAAACCTGCAACGTTTATGCACAAAAGGTGCCAAAAGTGTCTAGGAAGTGGAAAGTCTATTCCAAGTTCACACTGGAGACATTGTCCAGTGACTAAAGCTCTGGTGACTCACGGCCAGAGCTCATTATAAAACCTATAAGGAGCTTAATCTTCACAGACCATAGGTTGGGCAATTGTCCTGGTATATGACTTTATTGTGACATCATGCCTATTTAAGAACAACTTTATTTCTGGAAAACTTGATTCTGTACACATTATTTCTCTGTACCATTTTGCATGAAACAGTGCAAAAGCTACTTGTCATGGCAGCAAATGACTCATTAAGGATTCTATCGTGCAGATGCATGCAGCTTACTTAACTACACCCCCTAGGTTCGAATTGTGGATGTAAGCACTCTCTTGACAGGGCAAAGGCCAGAGTCAAGTTTTTATAGAAGCTGTGCATGAAGTGCCAGCTGTAACAGTCAGGGCTCCCCTGCCCTACACTTATCTCTGAAGCAGTCACAATAAGTGGACTTTGGAAAGCCAATAAATTTTATAAGTAAAACTAGTTTAAATGTAATATCACATTTATTTTTAGGCATTGGGAAAATTCCTTCTTTCTTTTTAGCCTTATAATTTTCAGATTATTTAGTAGAAATGTCACAAAATATTGGGAGAAACAGGCAATGAGTAAAATTTTCAATTGCTGAGGGGTTTTTTTGCAGTTTTTGGTCGGGGCCGGGTTTGAACCCACCAACTCCAGCTCTTGGGCTTAGGTGATTCTCTTGTCTCAGCCTCCCAAGTAGCTGGGACTATAGGTGCCTGCCACAATGTCCAGCTATTTTTTTGTTGCAGTTTGGCCAGGGCTGGGTTCGAACCCGCCACCCTCGATATATGGGGCAGTGCCCTACTCACTGAGCCACAGGAGCCGCCCACCAGGCACAGTGGCTCACGCCTGTAATCTCAGCACTCTGGGAGTTTGAAGCAGATAAATTGCCTGAGCTCCCAAGTTTGAGACCAGCCTGAGGCAGAGTGAGACCCAGCTCTAAAAATAGCCAGACATTGTGGTGGGCACCTCTAGTCCCAGCTACTTGGGAGGCTGAGGCAAGAGAATCGCTTGAATCCAAACAAAATGTCCAAAACTTAAATAAATAAATTAATTAAATGCCCTCCATTTAAAAATATTGGCAATTCAAATAAAAACTCTAGAGACATCATACTCCACCTACAGATTGGCTGAGGCCAGATTGTGTGAGGTGGGAAATAGATGCTCTCCAGTGCTATTGGTGGGATGTGAGGTGGGGCCACCTCTATGGAGAGCACTTGGCAATGTCTATCAAAATTAAGTACTTAAAAATGTGTGCAATCCCTGACCCAGAGAGTCTATCTCGATGAAATTACCCCCAAAATAGTCTTGCAAAATTGCAAAATGACCTGTGCACAGGGACACTCACTATGGCACTTATCTAATCATGATATACTCTAAACAATCTAAATGTCCTTCAAAAGGAAACTGAAATAACCCACAGCACATTCATACAGTGGGATGTTCTACAGACACAGGAATGAAATGGAGCAGCCTGTGGTGCTGACACGCCAAGTCCTGTTAAGCCCAGCAAGCTATAGAACAAACAGTTTATGTTGGATGCCAGTTTTTGGAGATGGGGTCTTGCTATGTTGCCCAGGTTGGAGTCCAGTGGTTATTCATGCCAACTGTAGCCTAGGTCCTGGACCTGTGGGCTCAAGCCATTCTCCAGTCTCAGACTCACAAGTAGCTGGGACTACAGATGTGTGCCACTGCGTCCAGCTTGTTTGTTCTTTTCCTTTCCTTTTCTTTTTTATTTATTTATTTATTTTTGAGGCAGAGAGTCTCACTTTATTGCCTTGGTAGAGGGCTGTGGTGTCATAGGTCACAGCAAACTCAATCTCTTGGGCTCAAGTGATTCTCTTTCTTGCCTCAGCCTCCTGAGTAGCTGGGGCTACAGGCGCCCACCACAACGCCTGGCTATTTTATTTTTAGAGACGGGTCTCGCTACGGCTCAGGCTGGTCTCAAACTCATGAGCTCAGGAAATCCGCCTGCCTTGGACCCCAGAGTGCTAGGATTATAGCAGTGAGCCACTGTGGCCGGCTTTGTTCTTTTACTTTTTCTTTTATTTTTTAAATTTAATTTTTTAAAACATTTCAGATTAATGTGAGATCCCACCTTTGGCTTCTGACAGACACAAGTGGGCTTCGATTCTGGCTGCTGCTTATGGGTCAGATAAATCTTCCCCAACTTCTGAAGTTAATTTTTTCTGCTCAGTCTTAAGCAGGTTAGGTTACAACGTTTGCATTTGTTAGGTAAGGTCCCTTCTGTAGTTGTGTCCAGCACCCAGGAGCTGTGCCATGTACTCTTACATTGTGCCCATTAGATGGGAGCTCACCATCTCCCCGGTTCCGTCCCCCCCGCTACTCCCCACGCCCCTCAAATTGAGTTTTTTCCCTTGTGTAGGTGTGTACTAGTTAGTCTGCTGACTTTATGTCAGTATCGAGTAACTGGATATTTTGCTTTTCTACTCTTGTGATACTTTATTAAGAAGACTGTGCTGGGCGGCGCCTGTGGCTCAGTGAGTAGGGCACTGGCCCCATACACTGAGGGCGGCAGCTTCAAACCTAGCCCGGGCCAAACTGTAACAAAAAATAGCTGGGCATTGTGGTGCAGCTATTTTTTGTAGTCCCAGCCACTTGGGAGGCTGAGGCAAGAGAATCGCCTAAGTCCAGGAGTTGGAGGTTGCTGTGAGCTGTGTGAGGCCACGGCATTCTACCAAGGGCAACAAAGTGAGACTCTGTCTCTACAAAGGAAAAATAAGACTGTGCTTCCACTCCATCCAGTTCTTTTACTTTGTAAAGAATGTGCATGCAGCTCCTCTTGAAGAACACCTCTAGGAGGATAAAAACGAAACTGAAAGCAAGACTTCTCTCTGTGAAGGTGAGTGATATTTGAGAGGCGGAGTTAGAAGGTTCTTCACTTTTCACTGTACACCCTCTGTTACTTTTTTTTGAGACAGAGTCTTACTATGTCACCTTTGGTAGAGTGCTGTGGTGTCACAGCTCACAGCAACCTCAAACTCTTGGGCTTAAGCAATTCTCTTGCCTCAGCCTGCTAAGTAACTGGGACTACAGGTGCCAGCCACAATGCCCTGGTTTTTTTGTTGTAGTTGTCGCTGTTTGGCAGGCCCTGGCTGGGTTCAAACCCACCAGCCCCGGTGTATGTGGCTGGTTCCCTAGCCTCTGAGCTACAGGCACTGAGCCCACCCTCTGTTACTTTTCGAAGTCTGTTGCCTGTGTATGCATCATCTATTTGAAAAAATATCAAAACAGTATGGGAACCTAATTAAACATTTAAAAAGCTGAGTAGCCCAGCACTGAAGGGGCCCCTAATTTCCAGATGGCAGGTTCTGTAGGTTACCAGTCTGCAGCCTCCGTGCTCGGCTGAGCCAGGAGGGAACTTCCGACTCTCTCTGTGAGTGTAGTGAGTGTAGCTCAGCCTTCCTCTAAGCCAGTGGTTCTCAACATTCCTAATGCTGCGACCCATTAATATAGTTCCTCATGTTGTGGGGACCCCCAACCCAAAATTATTTCCATTGCTATTTCATAACTGTAATTTTGTTACTGTTAAGAATTGGAATGCAAATATCTGAGATGCAAGGGATCCACAGGTTAAGAACCCTGCTCTAAGCAGTCACTCAGTGGATGCTCCTACCAGCAGGCACGTCCTCACCTTTCACTTCTCTCATTTTGCTTTCTTTCATTCTAGAGTTCCCTCTGCTGTGACCGAAACCAGTCTGCCCCAGATCTCTTGTTTGCTTCTATTTCCTCTGCCCCCACCCACCGTAAAGACACTCCCGTGTCACCTGGGGTCAGGGCAGAACTGGGGCCCCACCTTTGGCTTCTGAAAGACACCTGTAAATTTAGATTCTGGCTGCTGCTCAGATAAATCTTCCCTAAGTTCTGAAGTTAATTTTTTCTTCTGCAAAATGGAGATAAGAATGCTTACTTGGGAGAATTACTGTGAGACTAAAAATACATACATATATATATATATATAAATATATATATGTGTGTGTGTTTTAGTAGAACCCATATACATATATATACACACACACATATATTTATGGGTTCTACTGTATATATGTATAGGTTCTGTAAGTATGTTCAGTAGAACCTCTGTCAGTGACCACCCAAGGGTATAACACACTCACCAACATATAGAGGGGGTCAACATAAGGAGCTAGTTCTGCTGTACTGATACACACATGAGGTGTGTGTCCAGTCTATGAAAATTAGGTCAGCTTAAGGAGGTGGTCTTGTAGGGAGATGGTCAGCTGTGGAGGTTCCATATATATGAGTTTATATATAAAGAACCCTTAAAAAAGTGTCCAGTCCAAAGCCTTTTAAATGTAAGTGAGCAATAGCAGTTGATTTATTCTAAAAGTCTCAAGCAGTCACCTATTATCAAAATTAGTGTTTAGGGGCAGTGCCCGTAACTCAGTGGGTAGGGCACCAGCCACATACACAGGCTGGCAGTTTCGAACCCGGCCTGGGCCAGCTAAACAACAACGACAACTGTAACAAAAAATAGCTGGGTGTTGTGGCGGGCGCCTGTAGTCCCAGCTACTTGGGAAGCGGAGGCAAGAGAATTGTTTAAGTCCAAGAGTTGGAGGTTGCTGTGAGCTGTGATGCCACAGCACTCTACCCAGGGCGACAGCTTGAGGCTCTGTCTCAAAAAAAAAAAAAAAAGAATTAGTGTTTAGATTCATCCATCACAACATAGTGTAAGTAATTAATACCCTATTTTAATTTTAGCAGAAATTAAAATGGTAAAGCCAGAGGAACAAAGCACAAATGAATAGGGTTTAAGTATTAACAAAAAGAACTTGTTTGCTGCTGGGGAGGGAGGAGGTACCCTGGGCCTGGGAGCAGGAGCCATCCTGGGCGTCCCCTGAGTGCTGGCACCATGGGACTGTTAAGGTTAAGCATTGTTAATTGAGGCCTTGCACCCCAAGAGAGAAAAAACAATATGGGCTGCAAGTGGCTGTGCGTGTTAATTCTCTGAGGATTTCAGAATCCATCCTGAGGACAGAATCTGAGAATTCCACATTTTGAGAAATCGCCCTTGCTGCCTCTCCTGCCTGCCAGCTGCTATTATTTTAATTACAGGCGAAGAACATTAACAGGGCACATCAAAGGCAGCTGAGAGACAGAATACTCCAGAAGAGCCAGAAAGGGCTTGAACTGACAGAGCCGAGGCAGTTCTTCCTCAGGAGGACTGGAGGGTCCACACGTGTGTGGGGAAGGACTAATTCCAGCCTCACCGGCCCATGGCCAAGCCATCCTCACACAGTTTCCACCTGCTGGATCTGCTGACCTTTCAAAATAAAAGGCCGTTGACTAGCCTGAAAAAGAAAAAAAAAAAAAGGCTGGAAATACCCATCTCAGTTCACCTGGCTGTGCAGGCGGCTGAGCAGCGCCCCCAGGTCTGGGACTTCGCAGCACTGCTCCTTCCAAGGCGTCCAGGGTGCTTCTCAGACACCCAGGGGCTTAGTCTCAGCTAAATTCTCTTGCGGGTGTGAAATGAGGTCAGACGGTGGGTGCCAGGGGCTGCAGACGGTGGGTGCCAGGGGCTGGGCTGCCCTACGTCTAGGTCAGGCACCTGTGGAGATGAAGCCCCCAGCCCCCTGGACAGGAGGACAGACCAGCCCTGAACCTGCTTGGAAAGTGCCCAGCTCCGAGCTTCAGGGGCACTTCCTGTCTCAAAAACAAGTTCCTCATTTTGTCTTCAATGACAGTAAAACAGGGATCAGAAACTGTCACTGTTTGTTCAAAAGCAGAAGCTAGAATCATTTCAAAGAAAGAGTGAGCAAAGCTGAAACCGAAACCCCACTTTTACCTGCCTGCCAGGGCCTTCCAGCCCCTCACCCTAAGGGCTGTTTCATAACCATGCCTTTCGCTCATGTCCTAAATTAAGGTGCAACTCACTGTTTTTGATATTAATCATCTTATGGGCACCCAGAATAGACTTTAGTGGCTTGAAGAGTCTGGCCTTTCTGCAGCGTGTACCCATCGGTGTCCTTCTGAGAGCCTTATTCATATTCATTAAGCAGACTAACTTGCAAAATTAATCAACATTTTCTATGAAATAACTCAAATTTCAATGCAAATTACAGAAATGTGTGGTATACAGATGTTTTTTCTTTTTTCTTTTAAGAAAATTTTTTTAACTTTTTTGGGCTCCAGAATCAGGTCCAAAAAAAAAAATTCAACCTTAAACAGTGATAACAACAAAACATTATTGGGAGCTTCCACCCGTTCCTCATGACTGTGGGGGCCCACCTGGCACTTCCATACACATTCACGTCTCAAACGTGGCCAGTGCGGTGGACCACATCTGGAATCCAGCACTTCGGAGACAGAGGCAGCTTGAGGCCAGGAGTTAGAGACCAGCCTGGGCAACTTAGTGAGACCTCATCTTTACAGAAAATGAAAAAAACTAGCAGGGTATGGTGGTGTGCAGCTGACATCCCAGCTACTCAGGAGGCTGAGGCAGGAGGATGACCTGAGTCCTGGAGTTTGAGGCTACAGTAAGCTGTGACAGTGACACTGCACTCTAGCCTGGGAGATAGAGTCAGACTCCATCTCTTAAAAGTTGGTGTTAGAAAAGAAGTAAAAATGGAGAGGATGCTTGGGGAATTTTCTTTCTTTCTTTTTTTTTTTTTTGTGGTTTTTGGCCGGGGCTGGGTTTGAACCCACCACCCCTGGCATATGGGGCCAGTGCTATACTCCTTTGAGCCACAGGCACCACCCTGCTTGTGGCACTTTCTTATCTTCCTCAGCCATTCCCTTTGCCTGAAACGCTCTTTTATTTCTTATTCTTTTTTTTGGAGACAGAACTCTGTTGCTCCAGGCTAGAGAACTGTGGTATCAGCCTGGCTCATAGCAACCTCAAACTCCAGGGCTCACACGATCCTCTTGCCTCAGCCTCCCAAGTAGCTGGGACTACAGGTGCCCACTACAGCACCCAGCTAGTTTTCTATTGTTAGTAGAAAAAGGGTCTTGCTCTTGCTCAGGTTGGCCTTGAACTCCTGAGCTCAAGGGATCTATCTGCCAGCCTCGCAGAGTTCTGGGATTACAGGTGTGAGCTAGTGCACCTGGCTGACTCTTTTCTTATTTCTAAGTGATCTTCTCATTCAACAAAGCTCAATTCAAATATTACTTCCTATCAGAAATGTTCTTATATCTGTCTCCAAATCTCAGATTTGCTTTCTTATTTTTGTGTCTGTGGCCATTTCTTTCTAAAACTAATTTCTTGTTCCTGTAGTCTCCCTTCCTCCTTCTCTTTTTCCCTCCCTCTCTCCCTCCCTCCTTCCTTCCTTCCCTCCATTCCTTCATTCCTTCATTGAGGGTCTCACTCGGTTGCCCTGGGTAGAGTTCAGTGGCATCATCATAGCTCATAGCAACCTCAGACTCCTGGGCTCAAGTGATCCTCCTGCCTCAGCCTCTGGAGTAGCTGGGGCTATAGGTGCATGCCACACCTGGCTAATTATTCATGTTTTTTTTTTTTTTTTGAGACAGAGCCTCAAGCTGTCACCCTGGATAGAGTGCCATGGCATCACAGCTCACAGCAACCTCCAATTCCCGGGCTCAAGCGAGTCTCCTGCCTATGCCTCCCAAGTAGCTGGGACTACAGGCGCCCGCCACAACGCCTGGCCATTTTAATTATTCATGTTTTTAGTAGATATGTGGTCTCCTTGCCTGGGCTGGTTTCAAACTCCTGACCTTAAGTGATGCTCCCTTCTTGGCCTCCCAGAGTTCTGGGATTAGAGGCGTGAGCCACTGCATCTGACCTCTTAACACATATAGCTGATTTTTATTCTGGGAGTTTTATCCCCTGATAAGCTCTGAATTCCTTGAGCATATATGAAACATTAATACCTGTGATTCTTGTAATATGTACATTGTCTAATATATAGTGGGTGAAACCCTGTTCAAGGGAGCCAATTTGGGATAAGGAATTGGTAGCTTAAAATGACCTAAAATGCTCTCTTCTTTCAAGTTACTCGCCCACACATTCCTGTTTTTCTAGATATGTCTGTCACTGCTCAAAGGAGGCATGATCTGACACCTCATCTATTAAGCCATCTTCAAATGTCAGATTCTCACTTCTAACAACACTACAAAATTGTACGTTATGTTAAACTTTTCAAACCTCTTTTGTATTTAGTTCTCACGACAATTCTATAAGGGTTTTAAAAGACAAAACAGAAACCTAAAAGGCATCAAGGACTTTGGACTGAAGCTTAGGTATTTTGAACCCTCAGTGTAATTCTATTTGATCCACAGCTTATTTTTTTTAACCTTTTATTTTAAAATAGTTTCAACCTTACAGAAAATTTGCCGGCATAGTGCTAAGAACAGCCCTGTGGTTCATCCAGATCTGTCCGGTGGTGTGGTGACGGCTCGAGGCAGTTGCTGGGATAACTGAAGAGAGAGAACAAGAGTAAGTAAAGCTCTAGCAGGAAAGGAGGTTCATCCCAATGGTTTGGACAGCAAACCAGGCCCCATCCTAGAGCTTGGACACAGGAAAGGGCAGTGCTGGGTCTGCACACAGTGCCTGAAGGCGGTCAGCTGCTGCTTGGAAGTTCCCAGAGCCTCCATAATTTCTGTTCCCATAATGTGCTCCCATCCCAACTGGCATCTATCCGTCCACATCAGAAAGCCCCAGGACATTAGTCAGTCCCCCAAACAAACAGCTCCCCAACACACCCACCTGCAAGGGTTCCATCAGTAAGTAGCCTGTTCCTGTAACAAGGCAGGCCGGCCCGACCAAAGCCAGTCCCCAAGCCCAGCTGCATCCACCCACTGCTCCCGTCTAACGCCTCCCGACCAGCTCCCCCTGTCCACCTGACCACATCTGGCTTCACCCCTGCCCACCTGACCACATCCGGCTTCGCCCCTGCCCTGTACGCAGAGGACCATTTGGAAGTGAGTTGACACATATGCTCCTGAACACAGCAGTATTCTCCCAAGAATAAGGCTATTCACTGACATCTGTGATGAAGTGATCAAAATCAGGAAAGTCAGCATTGACATAATGCTTCAGTTGGTACACTTTGGAAAATTGTGCAGATTTTTCTAATCATGTCTTTTATAAATTATGATTTTTGGGGGATCACACATTACATTTTTATATCTCTTTAGTCTCCTTTAATTTGGAAGTGTTCCTCCTTCTTTTTATTTTATGGTATTGACAATTCTAAAGTGTCCAGGGCATTTACTTTGTAGAAAGAGCCTTAGTCTGGTCTGGGATTCGATCCAGGCTGTGCGTGGTGGCAGAGTGCTGTGTTAAGAGTAATACTGTGTCCTTCTCATCCCATCACATCAGGGGGCATGTGGCTGCCACCTGTCCTATCCCTGGTGCCTGCCAAGTTTCTCCACTATCCAGTTACTTTTGTTCTGTGTTTATTTATGCCCAAGGGTATTATTCAAAAAATCTGCAGGGGTTAATTATCGTACAGGTGACTGGTGTCCTCCTGGACCTCCCTTGACTCCTGCCACACCTAGGTGACCGTCCTCTGCCAGGTGAGGGTCTGTGCCACTCTCCTTGATTCCTGCCCCATTGTGAGCTCCACAGGCAGCTGGGGTGCTGGTGGAGGGTGACAGGTCTGCCCCGCAAATTGTGTCGCCACCATGGACAGACCCCACTGAATAAATGCTACTCTCTTCCACCCCTTGTGTCACACTTGTTTTTTCTTCTTTTTTTTGCAGTTTTTGACTGGGGTCGGGTTTGAACCCACCACCTGTGGTATATGAGCCATAGGCGCTGCCCTGCTTTTTCTTCTTTTAATAGATGTTCAGGGTTATAAGCTGAATCCCAGCACAAGTATAAGTATTGTATTATGGTAAAGTCTGGCCTTTTAGTTTGCCCATCACCTAAATAATGTATATTATACCCAATAAATAATTTTTCATCTCTCACTCTCTCTTCTGCCCTTCGTTTTTTTTTTTTTTTTTAGACAGTGTCCCACTCTGTCACCCAGGCCCCAGGCTAGAGTGCCATGGCAATCAGAGTTCACAGTAACCTCAAAGCCTGGGCTCAAGAAATCCTCCTGCCTCAGACTCCTGAGTAACTGGGACTATAGGTGCTGCCACCATACCTGGCCAGTTTTTTTCTTATTTTTAGTAGATATAGGGTCTTACTCTTGCTCAGGCTGGTCTCGAATTTCTGAGCTCAAGGGATCTTCCTGTCTCGGCCTTCCAGAGTGCTGGGATCACAGGCTTGAGCCATTGCGCCCCGGCCTCTCTCCGTGCCTGGCTTCTCTCCGTGCCCTGGCCTCTCTCCGTACCCCGGCCTCCCTCCGTGCCCTGGCCTCTCTCCATGCCCTGGCCTTTCTCTGTGCCTAGCCTCCCTCCGTGCCCTGGCCTCTCTCCGTGCCCCAGCCTCCCTCCGTGCCCCGGCCTCTCTCCGTGCCCTGGCCTCTCTCCGTGCCCCGGCCTCCCTCCGTGCCCCGGCCTCTCTCCGTGCCTGGCCTCTCTCCATGCCCCAGCCTCTCTCCGGGCCTGGCCTCCCTCCCCCTTTAAGTCTTCAGTGTCCATTACCCTACTCGGGGTGTCCCCGGGTGGCCTTACCTTGGCCCCCACTCCTGGGTGACAAGCAGCCCTGGCCTACCTGGGAGTAACTCGTGAGCTGCGTCAGGACGCAGCAAATGGACAGACTCAGGTGCGGACCTAAGCTCCTCTTCCTTCTTCTGTGCCATGCAGACACTCCTCTTCCATGCTAACACCACTCTGGGCGCTGATGACGTGCGGACACTTGGTTCCACGTCTCCTCTGCCCACTGCTCCTGGCAGCACAGTGCCTTCCAGTCTGCCATCCTGGGGACAGTGCAGGGGAATGACAGGTATGGTGACGGTGACTGCCGGGTTGCACTCACCTCCTCCTCACCTTTCTCACCATCCTGCCCTTCAACTTCCACTTTCTTCCCTAGATGATTTTCGCTTTGCCAATGCTCATTTCTTCTTGAGAGGGAACTCATCCACCTTTTGGAAAGAAAACTGAGAAAAGGTGAGATTATTATTTATTCCTCCTTAGTTGCAGAAAAGCTGACTCTATTACCCTCTTTCTAGAAGAAAGCAGAATGTGGAAGCACCCAGTAAGTAGTGTCGGGTCCTGGTGGAGTCGGGGAACGCTGGACCAGAGCTTGTTGGGTGTGCCGTGGACAGACACCTGCCCTGGCCGGAACAGTGGACCGAAGATTCTCTGTGGTCCCTTCCAGCTCTGGGCATTTATGCTTGAAATAGCAACTTAATTAAATGGAAATGTTTGTCAAAAATCCAAGGGGAAAAGTTGGCTCCAGATGTGCAATCCAGCCTTAGTCCTAAGGAGGACATGACATGAGGCAGCACATCACCACCAGTGTGAGAGGACGCTGCACACCGGTGTGGTTACGGGAGCAGAGAAGTGGAAGCTGACCACACAGGGCCGAGGCATATTTCTCTGTTACCGAAAAGCATCTAAAAATCCCACGATCTCATTATCTCACATTTCAATTCAATCCTATGAGAGCTAAAGGGAACCCCTCCCTTCCTCCATTACAGGAACAGGTAACTGTTTATGGAAGTCGTACAATTTGACCTGTGACATGGAATTGAACTGGGAGCACCTGCCAGTTTTCAATGCCCAAGATGAAGTCTTGCTGCAGAGAAACGAGTCTAACTGCCTTTGCTAGATTTCCTCAGACCACAGACAAAGTGGGTGCTCTTGGTCACAAACCATGATGAAATTACAAAGACCGTGTAATGAAACCTTGCGATTTGAGTTGTCCAGCCAGTCGTGGAGGTGAATGTGCGGCAATTTAGCTATTTGCAGGGAGGACGGCTCTCCTTTGGGGACTACACTTAGGGCAGGAGAATAGGCAGACAGGATGCCGGGGCAGTCCTCTGTCCAGTAAGGTGACCAGCCCAGGGCATCAGGACAGTCCCCACTGTCGAGAAAGGTGTCCAGCCCAAGGCACCAGGACAGTCTCCACTGTCCAGTAAGGTGACCAGCCCAGGGCATCAGGACAGTCTCCACTGTCCAGAAAGGTGTCCAGCCCAAGGCACCAGGACAGTCTCCGCTGTCCAGAAAGGTGACCAGCCAAGACTCTTCCCAAGTAAAACTGAGCAGGAAGTCACAGCAGATAATGCCATTTCCGTCACTGTAATTACTGGCCTTACAGTTTTAATACATGGCTGTGACAAAATAAGAGGTAGGTGGTAATTTATGCAACAGATCGTTGTTTCGCAGTGGGCAGGGCAGGCAGGTGGCACCAAGCCATCGGCCGAACTTTCTCAGCCTGTGAGGTGACGTGGGCTAAAGGTGTCACTGATAGGCTGGCCCTAAGAAAGCAACGTTTCAATGGTGGTCTATTTCTCTGCGGCTCTCTCAGAGCCAGTTCTATTGCAGTAAGGAAGGATTAGAATTAGGCCGTAACAGAGGGAACCTGCAAAGTCTCGGTTGCTCAGAGAACTAAAGTCAGCTGCTGTTCTACTGGAAGCAGGAGGGAAGGCGGTTCACAGAAATGAAAAAAGGAAAGAAGTGTTTCTCAACAAGTCCACTCCTTGCGGGGCGGGTCTGCGTCCCTCCGAGGCCCTGGTACCGCGGGTGACATTCTCTTTGCTAGAGCGCCACCACGCGGCCGCCCAGCTCGCAGGTGCGCGTCGGGGACGGCAGAGGAGGCTCGGAGAAAGCCCGGCCGAGCGGAGCGCCGGAGGGTGGGGAGCGCGAGCGCAGGCGCAGACCCACCTGCAGGCAGCGCGCTCGCTGCTCCCTGCGGGCTGGTTTTGGTCACCTTCTGTCCTGGTCTGAACTGTGCTCACTCTGTGACTGTGTGACCCCATGAGCTTTGAGTCCCCCATTTTCTCCTCGTCTCCAGTCTCCTTCGTCTTCCCAGACACTGTCCACTGGTCAGATCTTGCTCTCAGTGTCAACCTGGCCATGCTGCCTCTTGGACTGAGGGACTGTGAGCTCCTGGAGAGCAGTCACACAGCGACACAGCTGACGTCACCACACAGCTGCTCTTGGGCCACGGCTGAGCCCCCAGTTACGGGCAGGTGCTTCTGGCCAACAGGCAGAAGCTGCTCCAAAGATCCTCCTCTGCTCCAAAGCCTCTTCCCGCCCCCAACGCTTCTTACACCCAGCAGATAGGACTCTGCCCCTTCACTGAGCAAAGCTGGGGGCAGGGGGTGAGGGGTGCACCTTGTCCTCCTGACGTCAACACTAGCTCACGGGCGTGTGAACTTGCCCTTCTGCAGGGAAGATGTCTGCACTCAAGGCTTCCCAACCTGTAGACTGGATTTGATCCAGTGAACTCACTGACTTTGTTTTATTTTTTACTTATTTTTATTTTTATTTTGTTTATTTATTTATTTTTTGCCGTTTTTGGCCGGGGCTGGGTTTGAACCTGCCACCTCCGGCATATGGGGCTGGTGCCCTACTCCTTTGACCCACAGGTGCTGCCCCCCCGACTTTGTTTTAATCAATCATTCCTCCCTCTCTCCTCTTTTACTTCAGAAAATAAACAGAACAATGTTTTATATTATCAAAAATGAAAACAAAAGCAAAACTACTTTGTCACTTTTGTGTCTCTATGTAGAAGCTAAAGAAACCAACTGAGGACAATTTATAGAAAAAATGGCCTTCATTAGGAAGACACTGGTGTCACTCACAGCATAGCAGAAAATGCTAACCAGGCAAGCTCCCGAGGGCAGAATCCACAAGAGCCTGTTTGAAAGTGAGAATGTGCTGACCAGGGGTGGGTTCGGATCTACCACCCTCGGTATATGGGGCCAGCACTCTACCCACTGAGCCACAGGTGCCTCCCTGGAGTGTTTTTTCAATAGAGTTGCATACACTCTGTTTTGCTGCTTCTCTGTTGTGTATTTAACATGGTCGCTTGACCTCTGTATGTTATATATATATATTTTATTTTTTTTTTGCAGTTTTTGGCTTGGGCTGGGTTTGAACCTGCCACCTCTGGCATATGGGGCCGGCACCCTACTCCTTTGAGCCACAGGTGCCGCCCCTGTTGCATATATATTAATAAAATGAATAACACCTTAAAAAAAAGAAAGTGAGAATGTGGACTTTCAGGGCCGTGCATATGCACAAACCAGCTCCAACGGCCTCCCTCCCTCAAGTTCAACTCCCCCAGGTAAGTTCAGCTCCCAAGAAGGGAATGGCCTGGCCTGGCCACATGGGCAGAGGAGATGCCATAATGCTCTTGCCATCGCCTTCCATCAAACATGGTTCAGGGAACATGGTTTTGCCCTTGTCTTGCTTGATTTTTCTAGCAGTGAACGCTGATGAGCATTTTCTTCTCCCAGAGTCCTTTTCCTTCATTTTCTGTCCCTTAAAAAAAGCGCTCCTTTTATGTCTCCATTTTAGGTTACTTTTTTCTGTGTGAACAGTAAATGTCTTCCCTATTGCTCAAAGATTCTTCCCAGCTGTGTGGCTGTAACTTCCAATACTGTTACATCACAATTTATACTTTCTGCCAAACCTTTCCTTAGAGTTTAAGACTGAATTCTATGCTTGAACTTCCAATAAAGTCCAGTGTATCTTAAAACGAACTTCCAGGCCTGGCATGGTGGCTCATGCCTATAATCCCAGCACTCTGGGAGACTGAGGCAGGTGGATCGCCTGAGCTCAGGAGTTCAAGGCCAGCCTGACCCCGGCCTTATGAGAGTGCCTTAAATTTGACAGTACCTGGATTTGTCATTATGATGTTGTGCTGGAAGTTGAAATAGCCTGATATATGAGTTAGGCCAGTGTAACAGTGAAAGAGAGTGTGGTTTGAGAGATAAGGGCCCCTTGCCATCCATGCTGAGAAATTTTGAAATAAGTTACAGGCAGTATAACGAAACCTCCATGAAAGTAGGGCCTAGTGCTGAATCCCCAGAGCAAGTTTCACACGTAACGAACTTCGAATGAGTGTTGGTTGGATGAATCAATTTCAACTCATCATCTGTGAGAACCAAAGAAAGAAACACACAGGCGAGAGTCAGGAATTTTGTCTAGTTGAGACCTCTCTTGGCTGACGGTCCGTATTTCCTGCTAACAAGAAAGTGTGTCACATGCCGTCTGTCTTTCCTGAAGGTGTTTATAATATAAAGTACTATCAGTTTCTTACTGATAATTGTTAAATTTCAAGGTCACTTTGGGGAACATTCCGATGTCTATCATGTCTTTGTTCTTTTGCTGTGTTTGCATGTGTGAATACTCAGAAATATGATTTTCCCTAATTATCTAAACATATTTACATCACATTTACTCACTACCACTAGAGAAGACTGGTGCATGAATCAGAGGGTCAGTGCAGATTGACCTGTAAACAGAGCACAGACATGTCAACACGGTGTCCCCTTCTGCCAACGTCTGCCACACTGTCTCCATGTGTGGAGAATCAGAAGACTTTTTGGTCTGTGCCACTGAGCTTGGTACCTGGCGCTCCTGTTTCATAGTGTGGTTTAACTGTCAAGTTAATATGAAGGTCTGTGCTTGCCAGAGTCTGTCCTCCAGGAAGTGCTGGAGGCCCACATTACTCATTCAGGGCTCTCCAAATCCCCTTTCACAGGTAACAAAACAGAATACTCCACTTCTGTCTACAGGTTCTTTTATTTTTATTTTTTTTGTAGAGACAGAGTCTCATTTTATCACACTCGGTAGAGTGCCATGGTGTCACATAGCTCACAGCAACCTCCAACTCCTGGGCTTAGGCAATTCTCTTGCCTCAGCCTCCCGAGTAGCTGGGACTACAGGTGCCCACCACAACGACTGGCTATGTTTTGTTGTTGTTGCAGTTTGGCTGGGGCCGGGTTTGAAACTGCCACCCTTGGTATGTGGGGCCGGTGCCCTACCAACTGAGCCACAGGCACCACCCAGTCTTTAGGTTCTTTATTTTTTTAATTTTTATTCATTTATTTATTTTAAGACTTTTTTTATTAAATCATAAACACGTAGATCATGCATACATTAATGCATTTATGGGGTACAATGTGCTGATTTCATATAGAATTAGGAATACTTACCTCACACTGGTTAATATATACCTCATCTCGTTTACTTAATTATTGTGTTAAGACATTTATACTCTGTACTAATAGATCCAACATGTATCCTTACATTAGGCAACATAGGTGTGATCCCACTATTCACCCTCCTTCCATCTGACCTCTCCCCTCCCCTCACATCTCCCCCTCTTCACTCCTTCATCTTGGGCCATAGTTGTGATCTATTCTTCATATGAAAGTGTGAGTGATTGTTAAATTGGTTTCATAATAGTACTGAGTACTTTGGATATATTTTTTTGCATTCTTGAGATACTCTACTAAGTAGGATATGTTCCAGCTCCAACCATGTAAATGTAAAAGAGGTAAAGTCTCCATCTTTTTTTAAGGCTGCACAATATTCCATGGCATACATATACCACATTTTATTAATCCATTTATGGGTCGATGGGCATTTGGGCTTCTTCCATGACTTGGCTATTATGAATTGAGCTGCAATGAACAATCTGGTGCAAATATCTTTGTTATAAAGTGGTTTTTGGTCTTTTGGACATACACCTACGAGAGGAATTGCAGGATCAAACAGAAGGTCTACTTTTAGATCTCTGAGTATTCTCCATACTTCTTTCCAAAAGGGACGTATTAGCTTGCACTCCCACCAGCAGTGCAGAAGTGTTCCCTTTTCTCCATATCCACACCAACATCTGTAGTTTTGGGATTTTGTTTTGTGAGTCAAAACAAAACTCTTATTGGAGTTACATGATATCTCAAAGTGGTTTTGATTTGCATTTCTATGATGATTAAAGATGGTGAGCATTTTTTCATGTGTTTGTAGGCCATACACCTATCTTTTTCAGAGAGGCTTCTGTTCAAATCCTTTGCCCACAATGAAATGGCATTGCTTGTTCTTTTCTTACTAATAAGTTTGAGTTCTCTGTGGATTCTGGTTATCAAACATTTGTCAGAAGCATAACCTACAATTATCCTCTCCCATTCTGAGGGCTGTCTGCTTGTTTTACTTATTGTGTTCTTGGCTGTGCAGAAGCTTTTTAGTTTGATCAGATCCCAGTAATGTATTTTTGGTGTTGCTTCAATTGCCCAGGGGAGCCTCCTCATAAAGTATTCTCCCAGGCCAGTTTCTTCAAGTGTTTCTCCTACACTCTCTCCAAGAATCTTTATACTTTCGTGTCTTAAGTTTTAATCTTTTATCCAATGAGAGTCACTTTTTGTTAATGGTGAAAGGTGTGGGTCCAGTTTCAGTCTTCTACAAGTGGCCAGCCAATTCTCCCAGCACCATTTATTAAATAGGGAATCTTTCCCCCAGTTTATATTTTTGATGGGCTTATCAAAGATCAAATGATGGTAAGTGTCTGCCTTCATCTCTTGGTTCTCAATTCTGTTCCATACATCTACCTCTCTATTTTTGTGTCACTATAGATTAGTGTTTTGATCACTATAGATTTATAGTATAGTTTGAAGTCTGGTAGTGTGATTCCTCCTGATTTGTTTTTATTTCTGACTAATGTCTTGGCTATTTGAGGTTTTATCTGGTTCCATATCAAATTAAGTACTATTTTTTCCAGGTCTTTAAAGTATGATGGTGGTGCTTTTATAGGGATTGCATTAAATTTGTAAATTGCTTTGGGTAATATGGACATTTTAACAATGTTGATTCTTCCTAGCCATGAGCATGGTATGTTTTTCCATTTGTTAACATCTTCAGCTATTTCTTTTCTTAGAGTTTCATAATTCTTTTTTTTTTTTTTTTAGACAGAGCCTCAAGCTGTCACCCTGGATAGAGTGCCGTGGCATGACAGCTCACAGTAACCTCCAATTCCTGGGCTAAAATGAGTCTCTTGCCTCTGCCTCCCAAGTAGCTGGGACTATAGGCGCCCACCACAATGCCCGGCCATTTTTTGATTGCAGCCGTCATTGTTGTTTGGCGGGCCCAGGCTGGTTTCGAACCAGCCAGCTCAGGTGTACGTGGCTGGCACCTTAGCCTGTTGAGCCACAGGTGCCGAGCCTCATAATTGTCTTTATAGAGATCTTTCATATCCTTTTTAAGGTAAATTCCAAAGTATTTCATCTTCTTTGGCCCATAAAGGGAATAGAGTCCTTAACTGTTTTTTTCTCTTTGACTATTACTGGTATATATAAAAGTTCCTGATTTGTGAGTATTGATTTTGTATCCTGAGATGCTACTGTATTCCTTGATCTCTTCTAAGAGTTTTGTGGTTGAGTCCCTGGGATTTTCCAGGTATAAAATCATATCTGCAAAGAGTGAAAGTTTGATCTCCTCTGACCCTATTTATATACCCTTGATCGCCTTCTCTTGCCTGATTGCAATGGCTAAGACTTCCATTACAATGTTGAATAGCAGTGGAGACAATGGGCAACCTTGCCTGGTTCCTGATCTGAGTGGAAATGTTTTCAATTTTACTACATTCAATATGATTTTGGCTGTGGGTTTGCTGTAGATGGCCTATATCAGTTTAAGAAAAGTCCTTCTATACCTATTTTCTTAGTGTTTCTTAGTGTTTTGATCATGAAAGGATGCTGGATATTGTCAAAAGCTTTTTCTGCATCTATTGAGAGAATCATATGGTCTTTGTTTTTTAGTTTGTTTATGTGATTTATAGATTTAGGTATATTGAACCAACCTTGAGATCGTGGGGTAAAACCCACTTGGTCATGGTGTATAATTTGTTTGATGTGTTGCTGGATTCTGTTTTCTAGGATCTTATTGAACATTTTTACATCTATGTTCATTAAAGATATTGGTCTATAGTTTTCTTTTCTTGTTGGGTCTTTTCCTTGTTTGGGGATCAGGGTGATATTTGCTTCATAGAATGTGTTGGGTAGTATTCCTTCTTTTTCAATGTTTTGAAAGTAATATGGGTACTAGTTCCTCTTTAAAGGTTTGGTAGAATTCTGATGTGAAACCATCTGGTCCTGGACTCGTCTCTTTGGGAGATTTCATATAGTTGATTCTATTCAGTACTTGATATAGGTCTGTTCAGCATTTCTGATTCTTTCTGATTAAGTCTAGGAAGCTGGCATGCTTCCAAGTATTGGTCAATTTCTTTCAGATTTTCATATTTCTGAGAATAAAGTTTTTTGTAGTAGTCATTAATGACTTTTTGAATTTCTGAGTTGTCTATTGTTATTTCACCTTTGTCATTTCTGAGTGATGATAATAGGGACCTATTTTTGGTTAGGTTGGCCAAAGGTTTATCAATTTTGTTGAATTTTTCAAAAAACCAACTTTTTGATTCATTGATCTTTTGAATAATTCTTTTGTTTTCAATTTCATATAATTCTGTTCTAATTTTAGTTATTTCTTTTCTTCTGGTTCTCACTTTAATCCAGTGAGAGTCAATTGGAATGTTCTTCCTTTTCCAGTTGCTTAAGATGTCCCATTAAGTTATTGACTTCCTCTCTTCCTGTTCTCTTGAGGAAGGCTTACAATGCTATAAATTTCCCTCTTGGGACTGCTTTTGCAGTATCCCACAGGTTCTGATAATTCGTTTCTTCATTATTGTTTTGTTCCAAAAATTTTGCAATTTCCTTCTTAATCTCATCTATCACCTTTCTACCTGGCTCTTATTCAGCATAAGGCTATTTAGTTTCCATGTCATCGTATGAGTATACAGATACCTCTTATTGGTGAGTTCAACTTTTATTGCATGATGATCTGAGAAAATACAAAGAATAATTTCTATATTTTTAAATTCGCTGAGGTTAGACCTCATGTTGTGATCAATTTTGGAGGATGTTCCATGGGCTAATGAGAAGAATGTGTATTCAGTTTTGTTAGGATTAAATGGTCTGTAGATGTCTGTTAAGTTCAATTGTTGTATGGTGAAGTTTAAGTTCAAAATTTCTTTGCTTAGTTTCCTATTAGAGAATCTATCCAACACTGCCAAAGGGGTGTTAAAATCTCCAACTATTATTGTGCTGGAAGATATTAAATTGCTCACGTCTGTTAGGGTCTCTCTTATAAATTGAGGAGCATTCTGGTTGGGCACATAAATATTAATTGACATCTCATCATGTTGAATGTTTCCCTTAACAAATATGAAGTGACTATCCTTGTGTTTCCTTACTTTTGTTGGTTTAAAGCCTAGTGTATCTGCAAATAAAATTGCCACCCCTGCTTTTTTCTGATTTCTGTTTGCCTGGATTACAGATGTCCACCCCTTCACCCTGAGTCTATATTTATCCTTTAAGGTAAGATGAGATTCTTATATGCAGCAGATATCTGGCCTGAGTTTTTGTATCCAATCAGCCAACCTGTGCCTCTTAAGAGGACAGTTTAAGCTGTTCACATTAATTGAGAATATTAATAAGCCTGGTAATATTTTGGGTGTCAAGTTTTTCAAAAGTCCAGTGGACATTTTGAATTTGTGGCAATTGGGTTTTGGTCAAGAATTTCAGAGTGAGTTTACTTTGGTGGTAGAGCATTGTGCTGCTCATTATGGAGGATGGGTCTGAGGATATCTTGAAGAGCTGGTTTGGATATGGCAAATTTCTTCAATGTGTGCATGTCATTAAAGTATTTAACTTCTGAGTGGCGCTTGTGGCTCATCGAGTAGGGCGCCGACTCCATATACCGAAGATGGCAGGTTCAAATCCGGCCTCAGCCAAACTGCAAAACAGAAAAATAGCTGGGTGTTGTGGCAGGCGCCTGTGATCCCAACTATTCGGGAGGCTGGGGAAAGAGAATCGCCTAAGCCCAGGAGTTGGAGGTTGCTGTGAGCTGTGTGATACCACGACACTCTACTGAGGGCGATAAAGTGACACTTTGTCTCTACAAAAAAAAAAAAGAAAAAAGTATTCAACTTCTTTGTCATAAATGAAGCTCAATTCAGCTGGATACAGGATCCTGGGCTGAAAGTTGTTTTGTTTTAGGAGACTGAAGGTCGATGACCATCCTCTTCTGGCTTGAAAAGTTTCAGCAGGAAGATCTGCAGTCATTCTAATATTATTCCCCTTATAGGTTATGATTTTCTTTTCTTGTCTTTTTTTTTTTTTTTTTTGGCTGGGTCTGGGTTTGAACCCAACACCTCCAGCATATGGGGCCAGTGCCCTACTCCTTTGAGCCACAGGCGCCACCCTTTCATTGTTATCTTTTCAGGGAATAAAGTAATACTTTAAGGAATATCATGTTAATTGTATAATTTGCTGT
>CAUYRH010059474.1:0-55596 GCA_963574655.1 Perodicticus potto | reverse complement strand
AGGGAGGGGTGGAGAAAGGAACAGCAGAGAGAGGGAAGGAGCGAGGGGGGTGGGGTCTTGGTGTGTGCCACACCTTTTGGGGGCAAAACACGATTATAAGAGGGACTTTACCTAACAAATGCAATCAGTGTAACCTGGTTTGTTGTACCCTCAATGAATCCCCAACAATTAAAAAAAAAATGCCTAGTAGGACTTTGGGACATGTGCCTGTGGTCCCAGCTACTACAGAGGCTGAGACAAGAGAATCACTTAAGCCCTGGAGTTTGAGGTTGCTGTGAGTTATGATGATTCCATGGCATGCTACCCAAGACAGAAGAGTGAGACTTTGTCTTGAAGAAACAAACAAAAATAACTAAATTGCTCAGTAGCAGGTAATAATTCCTGTCAGGCTAACAGAAAGGCTGATTGGAGGAGACGACTAGAAATGGTGCCTAAATTCCCATAGCAGGTAGCAAAGAAAGAAATGTCTCTCTTGTTCTGATAGACTTGGCCACGTTTGGAAAAGGTTTCTGATTATAAGTCAAGTCAGCTTCAGGAGCAAGCCAAGTCAATTAGAATGGCAGAGACCCTCTTCTTAGGAATCTAGCAATGAATTGTCCACCTTGTTCTGCCGAGTGACTCTTGTTGGAACCCAAATTGTCCCAGTTGCTGCAGTAAGCAGCATATCAGCAGTGAACAATGTTACAGGAAAAGGAGCTATTTAAAACCTGAGGCAATCTGACTTATGCTCTCCAAAACATTGGGGGTTTTATTTGACTCAGCAGTTATAAAATGCACAGCATTTCTTTATTTTTTCCCGTCCTTCCCAGGACACATTTATTTAATTTATGAAAATTCTTCTTCACTGCAGGTTTTCCAGAGTAATCACAAAATAATTCTAAACTTCTGGGAAGAAGATTGTTTTTTAAAAAATCATTGCTTGTGGATATTTGTCTAATGAATAAATCATATTTTTCTCAGCCCTAAGAAGCTCTCACCAGACGGGTAAGCATGATATAGATTGCCTTTATTCCCAATATAAAGAATTGCATTCTATGAAGAAATGAAAGTCAAGCTGAGTGATGAAATTGTCTTTTTTAAAAAGCTCTCAAACTCCATATTTTACTGTCATTTAACTAATCAGTTGCTTAATTACCTCAAGTAATTATCTTGGAACATTATCTTGGTATCTAAAATTTTATTTTGTTCCTTTTGGTGACAAGAGTTCACTACCAAAGGTTAACATCTGGAGTGAGACACAGTGGATGTTTCTCCTTAATTTAAAAAGAACAATCTGAGCTGTATCTTAAATTTACATAAAAGATACATCTTCTCCTTACAAGTATATTTATAACTGTATATGTTTCAAACAAATATAGCCAAGATTTCCCATCATAAAATAAGCATAGAAACAAAGAAAGATAAATTCATACAGGGGTAAATAGTTAAGCCTTAGGACAAGCACATGTGTTTGATATTGGCACTAGACAGATATCACATGTCATTATGTTTTGCAATGATTAGTTGAAGTCACAGCTCAAAACAGGAAATGGGGCAACACCCCTTATGTTCTGTACAAAATAGGCTCCTTCTAACCAACCTCTCGCTGACTCATTATGTTGAGTTCTTAAACGGTGACTGACAACCCAATTGGGAATTCTCACTAGCCATTGCTGGAAAGTTCCTCCCTCAGCCCCCAAAGTAGACTGCAATAGCTTAGCCCTGGATTACACATGGAGGTGTGCAGACTAGTGTTTTGGCACCAGCACTAGTGCCCGGGTAAGCTGGATCACTGAGGAAAAACATACCCTGATTTATAGCATTGATGGCCAATTTTCATGGAGGGAATATTTCTATAATGGCCACTAATAAACTTGAAGAATTCTTAACTATTTAACCAAAACATTGTCATAAAACCAAATGAGACAGTTACAACATAACAACTGGTTTGGGCAGAGGTCTTCAGAGATGTACCAGGACTTACTGTCCACACTATCATCTGTCCTTCATTCCACATTATAAAGTCCTCCTGGCTTAGAGAGAAGTAAAAGTTAATGAAAATCAAGCAAGGGGAGCAGAGAACGGAGGAAGGAGTTAGTAAAAACCTACCTAACAGGTACAATGAACACTAGCTGGGGGGTTGGTATACTTATAACCAAGACTCAAGAATTATCAAAAATATGTGTACCACTATAATACTTGAATAATAAGAAAGCATTACTGCCTCTGACTGTATCTCTTTGTCTTTTTGTTGTTGTTGTTTATGACTATGTTTGCCAACAGAGAACTGCATACATTTGCTTTTGAACATAAATGTTTGAATATACTAAGTAATGGTTCTGCTTTCCTCCCGGAATTGGAATATGGTATAGTAAAATTTATATCTGCTATCACATGGAGATCCCTTTCTCTACCCTGCCATAGGAATTATTATCAGATATTGTAACCAAGACTTGGAGAAGTATAGAATCTGAGAAGGAAACTGGTGTAGAAACACTAGCTGTCTGGAGACATTTAATAGCTACCCTATTGGGTACCTGGTTTAGTGAATAACAGAAAATTTTAGTTCTATTCTTAAATTGAGACATTGCTTGTAAAACATTTTATAAACTTTAAAGTAGAGGAATGCCAGTGTTTTATTCTCTAATCTTAATTCCATCTTTAGTTTCTCTATCTGTTTTGTTCTCTCTACTTTGATAACTATCAAGCAACCTTCTGAGATTGCTAATATACCAACTGATAGAACATTTCAGTTATACTCGGTTCTATGGATTCTATGTTTGAAGAGTGTAACTGGAATCATCCATGTCCCTGAGTTTACAACTACAAAATGGGATTTATAAATGCTATTTTCCACATGAGCTGAGAATTACAAAATAGTTGGATTTATTTAAACTCCATGTCTACAATGTCTTCCGATCATTGCCTCTGTGCTTAATTAAATTCAGTTGTTTTCTAAGTATCTAGCCAACTATACTAAAGTTGAGGTTGAAATCTGTTTTTATTTTTATTTGATGCTAAGGGATCAAGACATCAACATATGTCAAATTTTAAGGGAAACATACCTATCAGTACATACATGCGATTTTGCAAGATGTCCCAATAGTGCACTATCTTCAAGAGGAGAGAAAAGAGAATCTACAAAAATGACTTTTGCTGCAAGAAAAATATAAACAAGTTAAAATCTTTTCAGGGTAACAAAAGCCTCACAAAGAAAGGACTGGACTTGGTCCGTGTTTTAGGAATCCACAGATATGAAGAGTTAGTTATCTTTTACTCCAGCTCTGTAATGTGTAGTTTGAAAAATTTGCTGTAAGAAAAAAATAAAAAAAGGTTGGAACGCATAGATTTCACTGACAAGGAGAACCGAAGAAACCCTTTGCCTCTTGTCTTGATATTTCTAACTTTTATTCATTGCTTGCAATATGAAAAAAAATTTTTTTTTTTTAATTTTATCTACCACTCCCTCCACAACTCCAAACTTGGTTTGAATCCTGAAAGCATTTTTATTCCTTTGGCGTGAAATTCACCCATCAGGCATGTTGTGAGGATTCTGCTGGCCTAGATTCATAACACAAAACATTTTGATATAACAAAGCTGATAGGCTATTCTTTTCTAATCTTTTTTTTTTTCCTTGAAATGTCATCAAGTTTAGGCAAGGAACCATATGAGGTAATATAACACATATGCCAATAGGATATTAATTTCTAAGGAATGCATCCAAACATTTGAGAGTGTTATAGGAACGCTTTCTCAGTTAACTCCCTAAAGGGTGTAACAAAAACTAAATGTGTCTGTAAAAAGTAGTTTATAAAGCATGTATTACATTATGTTCGAGTAAATGTGGTTTTAGGACTGTTTCTGAGAACACTACGCAAATCCAACTCTCTCAGTGTCAGGATTTGTCATACAAGTTCACTCCTCAAAAGAAAACAATTCAAACACACAAAATTATATCATTTAGGTAGTCAGATGGTTAGAGTTTTTGAAAATTTTATGTTAACAGAAAAATATTTCGGCTCCATTCCTTGGCTTTAGTGAACAGGGCTTTCTCAATGTTCATATTAATTCCTACTATGCAGACCCAGGAGCTTAATTAAGAGAAATCTACATGCAGAAAGGGTTGAAAAAACTCGACTTCATTAGACAAAGCAATTTGTTAAGCAGTTATGTGCCTAGCTGCTTCTTAGCTCTGATGTATACCACATAGTTATTTAATTTTAAGACTTAGAAAGATTTGTGAAAATTGCATGAGTTGTCCAATGAGAAAAATGCAGTGTTATTGCAGCCCATATAGCCTATGTCTAGGAGTGAGAGTTATGAGAAATACCTGAATAGCTCAATAATGGAACACGTTGGTGGAAAAGGCATGGAGAGGGATTTAGCTCTAACAAGCATGAGCACTAGTGAGATGAGAGCAGTGGTGAATTGGCAGTCTCTACACCTGTGGTGTTGAGAAGCATGACATCAGCCTTACATTAGGCTGGAGGAGAAGGCAGTCAAGTAGCATGCGCATTCTATCACAGACTCGCTTACTCTGACTCTGTCTCCTCTCCTGCCTGCAGCACGGCATCTCTCTGCTGAAGATCACTAAGCTCTACTAAAGACTAAGGTGTGTCTTTCTAAGAAGACTACTTTACTCTCTCTCTCTCTCTCTCCTGCTAAAGCACCTACGAGAAACTGTACCAGAGCAAGGTGACTTAGCGGTCCACGTCCAGAACCTAGTTAAGCCGGGCCCGAGACCTGGCCAGTCCTGGGCCCTGACAAGTGGTATCAGAAGTGACATGCGATCCAGTGTGGCAACAGTGAGGGTGGGGGTAGGGAGAAAGGGGCCTGGAAGTGTACACTGCAGAAGGGTTCAATACTCTGAACTGCGTGGCCACTGTCTAAGCAAACAGAGGCCAGGGGAAATTCTTTTCACTGAGACATTTCTTGAAGTCTAATTTGAAGTTTATTGTTTTACTCTCACATAAAACTTGCAATTTCCGTTCATCTCCCTGATCATTAGTTGTCATTTACAGTTTGTGAGCATTTGATTAAGGATTATGTGTCTTCCATGTTGTAACTGTAAGGTCCATGAGGCAAGACAGGCTGTGAAGAGTCAAGGCTGTGAACTATATGGCACGCCTCTCGGGGGTGGGACACAATTATAAGAGGCACTTTACCTAATGAATGCAATCAGTGTAACCTAATTCTTTGTACTCTCAGTGAATCCGAAACAATTTTTTAAAAGCCACGAACTGTTTCTTTACTCCAAAATCTACCATTGTGTTCACTCGTTCTCCTGCACTGTTTTGTGGTTGTTTTTAATGAAGTTCACCAGATAGGGGTTTCTTCTCTTGCATCCACCACCAAGGCTCTTCTTGATCTGCCTATGAATTGATGACTCTTTGAGTTAAATGCCGACTCCTGCCCAAGTAGTTGCTGAGAGCTACCACCTTTTCAAAACTTTCTGACTCACCAAGAAACATGTAGATTGAAATGTGCTATCTTCTCTTGTATGGAATTAGAGTTTTTTGATGCTCTTTCAATCAATGATATCTGGCACATGAAAAATCCCAACAAAGTCAGATAATGATTTCCGTCTCTTTACTCTGATTTTGTAGGTCTAGTTTGATGTTTGTTGGTCCACTGGTTCCATTGGCAAGAACCAAGTTGAGCCAATGATGGAGTGATCACAAACACAAAGAAATATTGGACATACAGTGTATCACATAAAAGAAAGAATGGAAATAAGAGAGATGCTACACACAGTGAACCTATGTTTCAGAGTAGAACAGGTCAGTGTGCAGGAGTAGAGAAATCTCAAGAGTCTGAGGAGGCCCTTCCTTTCGTGTGCTCACTAGTTTACCAGGCTTTTCTCCTGGCAGGATTGGTTGCCATTTCTCACCATTTGGGGTGATAGACAAGTTGGGATATTTAATACATTACATAACAGGTTATCTAACAGTTTTCCATGCTAGGCATGTGTCTCCTTCAGAAGTTTTCAGGAAAGCCCCACCCATGCTATGTTAATTAGATGGTAATGAGCTCTGCATCAGTTAAAGCTAAATAGGAACTCTTTACTGTGTATATTCCCACCAGGGAACAAATCCTAGGTGCAATTTGGTTCCTAGCTAGGATTAGGTTCCCACTTCCTTGCCATCTGTTTGCCTTCTGACACATCTATCCATTTTACTAGGTAATAACTATGACACACATATATTGTTTAAAATGTGCTTATTTAAAGTGTTCAATAATTACTAAGCACTATGGAATATTTCTTATTGGCACTTAATTAATATATCTGTTCATATTAATTTCTCTATGCTTCATTTATTATTTAATTATTTATTTATGTATGTGTTTTTTTGAGACAGAGTCTCACTCTGCCATCCAGAGTATTATCATAGTTCACAGCAATCTCCATCTCTTGGGCTCAGGTGATCCTCTTGCCTCAACCTTTCTAGTAGCTGGAACTACAGGCACCAACCATAATGCCTAGCTAACTTTTCTATTTTTGGTAGAGATGGAATCTCCACCCATCTCAGCCTCCTAGAGAGATAGGACTAGAGGTGTGAGCCACCACACCCAGCCTCTGCATGCTTTATTTAAAAAAAAAAAAAAGAAAGAAAAGAAAAGAAAGAAAGAAATTGGTCTGACTTACTGTTACATTCTGAAAGTAATTCTTAAAATGGTCCTCATGTTCATCTATGAGTTTACAATGTATACTTTAGGCATGAGGGATGTTTATGAATTTTCAATCTTACTAGGCAGAACGTAGAACATTTTTCTCAGCAATTTGTAGTAACTCATTTCATAATCTTTATAAAAATGAATAATGTAATGCATATCTCTAGAAATAAAATTGCTCTGTAGTATATATTTGAGACAAATATTTTTACTTCTTATGTTCTATATTTTAGAGGTTAAAATATGAAAACAATCACAATGCACTTAGGTAAAAAAATGCCAGTACAATTAATTTGAAAGCTGACTCTCACATTATAACATTATAATGTAATATTTATAAATCTTATTCCCCAAGTAAAAGTGTTTAATACCATGAAATTATGATATTATTGAATGATACCAAAATATGTTATATGATTACTTTAAATCAAATATATTCTACTACCGTAAAGATGCCTTTATTGATATAAAGTATAAAATAATGAGGTGAAATGAATTAAACAAAAATTGTAATCACAGAATATAAAAGAACTATGCCAAAAACCTGTGCTTGATTTTAGTCCATAGTGAATATATTCCATTAAGTATACAGTAGTTTAAGAAATTTGGCAAACAATGTCATACTATTTCTTAAGTCAAAAGATCTCTTTACACAGTTCCTTGATTTAATACATAGTTTCTACTGATACGGTTTTAATCTGTAGTTTCTACTGACATGATTAAGGTAATGTATTCAGATACCTAGTATACAGAGAAGACTGTATTTTAAGCAGTAAATACATTATATAGTAATGTATTCATGATGTAACACATAGATTTTCAGCATAGGAAGAAACAGTAATGCCTCTTTACTTTGAAAACATTGTGTGAAAAGCACTTTGAAGAATATACAGGACTCTACTTTCCATTTTTAGATCTATGCCGATGTTATCACTGCCATCTAAATAAATTATTCACAGTGTCCTCTAACTCAAGTCTTTAAAAAAATTTTCTGTATTATTTTTTACGTCAGAACACATTATAAAGTAAAATACATGCAATCATTCTATGCATGGGGTATTTTCTGTGATTGAAAATGATTCTATGGTAGATCTTAAAAATAGTTTTACATTAACCACCTTAGCAGCTTGCTGAAATAATGCCACTTATTTTTCAAATAATAATGACAATGATGACAATGATGATGAAAAAGAAGATGCAGCCTTATCAATCCCAAGTCTCAATGAGTCACTCTTTGCTTCTTGGAAAAAGTGCTCTCCACTTAAAAATCTACCAAACTTTATCTTAAACTTTCTAGTAAAGGAATGTTAGTGACTTTTGAGTATGGTTGCATATATTTACTCTGTTTTTGAGATCTTGAAATATTTAGTAATGGGGAATACTGTATAATTTATTTGTTCATTTCATTCATTTATAACATCTTCACTCAACAGATTTAGTAAACAAATATTTTCTAAGGATCCATTCAAGGCTAAGGACTGTCATACAACTGAGACTCAGTTCTACTCCTAGAAGCTTCACAGTGAGAAAAAGAATCCAAAAATGAAATTTGACGTGTTAAGTGAACTATCAGAGGAGTACGCTCTGGCCTAAGAACGCCTGGAGAAGAGACACTTCATGACACCACTATTTACAGTAAAGGAATTTAAGTGATAAATAAATTGAGTTATTCAGCTGAAGTAGTACTATTTTCAAAGGGTAAGGAATATTTCAGAGAGAGTTTCTCATTGTAAAATACAGGGATCATTTCAGAGCATTCCCTCCTGCAGACACTGAAAACAATTTGCTTAACTGGAATACAGAGTATATCGGAGGGAATGTCAGAATTAGGAGAGAAGAAATGGAGTCAAATTGCAGGAATCCTATGGGTCATTAATGAAAAAGGACACTTTGAAGATGGTTCTCTGGCTGCATTTTTCATAAGAAATATCAAAGCTTGGGATGGTGCCTGTGACTCAGTGAGTAGGACACTGGCCCCATATGCCCAGGGTGGCAGGCCAGCCAAATTGAAACAACCAAAAAAAAAAAAAAAAAATAGCCAGGCGTTGTGGCGGGCACCTGTAGTCCCAGCTACTCAGGAGGCTGAGGCAAGAGAATCGCCTAAGTCCAGGAGGAAGACGTTGCTGTGAGCTGTGTGACGCCACGGCACTCTACTGAGGGCGATAAAGTGAGACTCTGTCTCTACAAAAAAAAAAAAAATCAAAGCTTGGAATGAGTTTCTTGGGAATGTAAAATGCCCATTCTAACTGAAATTATGCACCATATTGAATTTCTATTCGCAAAGAAAGCAGAAATTTTCTATAGTAGTGAATAAATATAGTTTCTTTTTTTAACAAGAAAAATGTATTTCATTTTTATAATATGTTATTCATTTTTTCATCTAAAAATATATTAATTGCACGAGGACCAATTCCTTGCTTTGCCACCTAAGAACCCACCAATTGAACTTGAATTATTTTTCTTATTGGTGATGAGGATTTTAAAATCACAGCTATATTTAAATAAGTTTCACATAAATCCAACTTTCCTAAATTTTTTCTGTCTCCAAAATTTTGTTTTTAAGTATAGAAATAAGTTAGAAAAATTTATAGTAAACTCATGTGTAATAATATAGTACCTATATTTTGTCATTAGCATTTTTACTCTTCTTGCATTACCACATAATTATTCAATAATCCGTTTCATTTTATATCCTTCAAACTGTGTTTTTTCACACATATCAAGGTAGGTAGAGATACCATTGTATTTCAGCCCTAAATGCTTTAGCATATGTGTAGTAAGTATTAATAATTAATATTTAAACACCAAATATTAAATATTAGTAATTTTAGTAAATGTGAATGATGTAAAAATGTTGTGACTATATAAAGTATTTTCTTTAAAATTAATTTCTTCTTAATAATAGTGATACATAATCAGTAGAAATTTAAGAAATAATCCATGATTTTTAGAGAGTTTGTTTGCATATAGTTTTTCAGAGTACCACAACTACTACAGAGTTTGATAGAAACCATTTATGGTGGTACAGAAATCTACAAAAGACACTCCCCTTTGCTGAAATAAGAGAAGGTACTATTGTAGTTGTGAATTAATTTGTCTTTTTGAGTTTAGGCCATTGATTTCTTGGCGGAACTGTTATGAGTTCTACAAAGATTATTGCCTTCAATGTATAAAATTTCAATAAAAACTTAAAATAGATATATAAATTTTACATTATCATGGTTATTTCTGTTTTATTCTAAAGTACTTTAAATTTGCAATCAGGAATAAACACTATAATCTGAAAGTATGCATGAATATATTTATAGGGAGTAATTTGTGTATAGCCTGCATTGTTCCGAAAATATTTAGAAAACTCTCTCAGCAGGTTCATTTCAATAAACTAATACTTATTTTTGTGCATCTGCCACGTGTTGCTCTAGACTGCAGGGGAGTAAAAGGATAAGTAAGGCTAATCCTTGAAAACTCAAATTAAAGAATGTATAGTCATTTTAGTAGTCTATATGAAAATTCTGAAAACAAATTAAGAGAAAATTTACATGATTAGAGAAAGGAAATATTTCAGGAATACAAGCTGGGAAAGTGTATGTTGAATTTAAAATGGAAAACAAACAAAATCTAAAGTCAGGGAAATATGCTCTGATGCTACTATTGTATAATAGCAGCTAATTTTTTTAGTTACTCTACTTCATACAATAGTTCAACTGCTTTATAAGTTGTCTTTTAATATATTAATATATTTAACCCTACCAATAAACACAGGATGTTTGTACTACTATTTTACAATTATAGACACAGTTGCAGTGAAGTTAAGATATCAGACCAAGATCACAAACCTAGGTAAGAGATTATCTTACTCTAAAATCCAAGGAGTCTAGCTATAGGACATATGCAGTTAGCCACAATTCTCAAGGTCAAGAAATAAGAGCCTGGATCTACAGTGGTAGATGTGGGAATGGAAAGAAAGTTACGAATGGAATAAAACCAAGCTTTAGCATTTCTACTCTCCCTGTAAGTTGACAAAAGGCAGGGACTGAAAGGGAAAAACCCAGTATGCTTTTCGAGTGTGGGCCTGGTAACTGAGAAATTAGTCTTCTATATGAATCAGGAAAAGAAGAGTCTTTGGGGAAGAAGATTATAAATTTTGACTTAGCCATTTGTAAATTGTTCATAGAGCACTAAGAAAGGCGGCTTCTTAGAAAATGTCTATCGAAACTGTCCAGAGGTATAGACTAGAGATCTCAATACAAATCTGTCAGGAGATATACAGAAGAAATTCAAAGCCAATTTCTGGGTAAAATCTTCTTTGTTAGTCCAACTTCAGTGAATATGCCAAACACAATTAACTTCAGTTTGAGGGTTTGCTATTAGTGGTAAGATCTCGGTGTTCATTCAAAGATACCATGTCAATATTGCATCATGCAACGTTGTAGGCTATCATCTTTTTAATATTTGTGATTGTGTTCTTAATTAAAAGAAACAAATGATACTGAAATTCTCTTTGAGAAGAAGATGAAAAAGACAGATGAGAGGTTGTAATGGAAATAAAATGGATTCCACAAAGGAGATTCCACATGACACAATTTCAGTTAATATCAATTTTATTTAGCAAATGCTGATTATTGCCTATGGGCTGGACAATGATTGAGCAATCTAAAGTAATTCTGATTTGTCTCTATTGACTCATCAACATTCCGACATTCCGAATCTTTGTAAATTATGCTCATTGTCATTCATTTGGCATTTACCTTCAATGTAAACGTAACTTACATCTTGAAAAATTCCTTAAAGATGTGACTCATTGAGTAGGGCGCCGGCCCCATATACTGAAGGTGGTGGGTTCAAACCCAGCCTCTGCCGAACTGAAAAACAGAAAAATAGCCGGGCGTTGTGGTGGGTGCCTGTAGTCGCAGCTACTCGGGAGGCTGAGGCAAGAGACTCTCCTAAGCCCAGGAGCTAGAAGTTGCTGTGAGCTGTGTGACGCCACAGCACTCTACTGAGGGTGGTAAAGTGAGACTCTGTCTCTATAAAAAAAGTAAATAAATAATAAAAAAATAAGAGAAAAGAAAAGAAAAGAAAAATTCCTTAAAGATGAAAATGAAGACTATTATACTTGTTCCACATATATTTTACAACTGTCATATAAAATACCTATACACGTACCTTTCATCATCATTGCTGACTGTGCGTCACAATTTGAATAGGGTTGCATTGTCCTTTTTCCAAATAAAAAGTTTTCTTTTAGTAAAAAGAAATCATACGTGTGCCTTTCTGTTTCATTTTTTGTAGTTGATTTAAAATGGGTAAAATCATATAAACCACAATCGCGAGTGGAAACCTCCTTTAATACAAAGCTAGACAAAACAAATAAATACATAAAGCTATAGCCAATGACCTAAATACCTTTTATGTCAGAAAAAAGGCACAGTCTATAAAAAGAAAACATCCTAAAAATTCTTAGAGAAACTGAAATTCAGGGAAAACATAAACCAAAGAGATTTTTAAATAAGGAAATTAACCTTTGATTAAATACACCTAATTTTGTAAACAACGGCTTCTAAACCCATAGCCAAAACCTATGAAATAAACATTACAGGTTGACATTCCCTTCTGCTAAGTTCTATTCCATGAAAGAAGCATAAAAGTGATAGCAGATACTCAGGTGCCAGTGGTATTCTTTCAAACAGCTAACCCACTTTCCTTAGCACAAGGATGCAGTTTTCCCAAAGGATTTCATTTAGATTTCCAGAAGTCATAGAAAGTCACTTCTGGTTTATGTTTGTGGTTAGAAACAACAGATAGCGCAATGAGTAATTTTTTCTTTTTGCACATCTGCATTTACAAAACAATGGTGTGGTAGAAAGTCAAACATCAAGTTAATGGGAAAAACGTAGAAATACTTATTTCCATTTTAAATATTAAGCATAGCAGAAGCAGCACCACCAGATTGCAAGAGCTTTTAGGAAAAAGAAAGTATATATTATTTTTCATATACTTTCAAATAATATATAAAAATTTGACCAAGATCTATTAATGACATCAGAGAAAAAGAACACAAAGATTTTTAGGAGTTTATTTCCATACTGAAGTCAAAATGCTGCATGTGAAAGTACCATATTTAAAGCTGAATTTCTCTATGATTGTATGTGCTATAATACTTTATTTTACAAAATTTCCACTGTTATTAACAATAGAAAAAAAGTCCTCTGTTGATGTATGCAACATTTTTTTCTCCACTATTGCTTTTGTTTTTAAATTGGGAAATTTACCTGTTCATGATAACACTCCATAATCTCTCCCTGCCCCCAAATCGGTACATTTGACACTTGGTAGAAAAACATTCGCAAAGGAACCCAGGGGACTTGGGCGCGTACATGTGTGAGTCTGAGCAAATATATAACCACATTTTTTGTTATGTGGTATCTGGAAGTATTTTTAGGCCTTTTTGTTTTAGCTGCTGCATTTTAGAGTACTGTAACAATACTTGCTTAAGGCAAATTATATACTGATTTGTAGGAGTAAACTATTCAGAGAATAATAGTGTGTGGTTAAGTTAGACGCCAATAAGTAAAGCAAGTGTGGAGGAAAGTTTTGGTGGCTTTGACTTACTAGCTAAATCTTTTGAAAATTCTCATTTAAAAAAGAGTGTGAAAATTAGAAATAACCAGGACATATGATATTGAATAAAACAACAAAAAATTAGAAATTGTAAAAATAATGAAAGGGAATAAAAGAAAAATGTTATTTAATTGGTTCATCATTGCTATCACCAGGTACAATCAACCTTTATTTCAAACTTCTAGTATGTCTCAACTCCCATTCATGTTAAAGGTTGATTGTATGTTCTAAAATGGCATCACAAGAAAATTTTTTATTTTATTCAAATTTGTGAGGTTTTCATTATGAAAAGAGGATGGACAATTGTTCCTGATACCTGCTAGAAAATAACATAGACTTGCTATATTTCTAAAATGTATTTTGTTTAGATAATTTCTGAAGGTATTTATCTAACAGTTCAGATGGAGTTAGGGAAAACTCTGTAAATTAACCAAAAAATGTAATAATGTCTCAGGCAATAATTAAATGATAGGCTAAAGTTTTAGTACTCTGGTAATTCTTGCAGAGCATAATTTCCTTTTTTAAAAAAAGCTTGTTTTATGGATAATTTCTGTAATAATTCTGTTTGGTAGCCACACTTTATCACTGTTTCTTAACTTAGAAGCCATATAACTTAGAACTGAGCATAGGGTTCTTTTAGAAAGGTAATTGGAAGTTTGATAGCATATGTATTTATTAATTTCTACTTATATTCTATAAGTGATTGACATAGTGAAGTCATTTGAGACCTTGTTTAATAGAACCATGACAGAGTATTAGGAAATTATCACTGTCCTTCTTTAACATTGTTTTTGCATTAGTAGCTGATTTAACAATGATTTGCACAGCTAAAGACACAGCAATTAAAGCAAATAGACAACCTTCAGAACAAGAAAAGATACTTGAATATTATGGATACGACAAAGCTTTGATATCCCATCTATAACTGGGCAAGCAACATGAACAGAATCGTCTCTGGAGGAGACCAATGAATTGCTAACACACACATGAAAAAATACTCATCATTCCTAATCATCAGAGAAATGCAAATCAAAACCATCCTGAGATATCACCAAACCCTAGTGAGAATAGCTTACATCACAATGTCCCAAAGCTACAGATGCTGGCATGGATGTGGAGAGAAGGGAAATACAGTATTGGTGGGATTACAAACTAATACAACTTCTTTAGAAAGAAGTATGGAGAATCTTCAAAGAATTCAAAATAGGCCTCTGTTTGATTTTGCAATCCCATTAGTAGGTATTTACCCAGAAGGAAAAAAAATCATTTTATTGTAAGGACATTTGTAGTAAATTGCTTATTGCAGCTCAATTTATAATCACTAAGATGTGGAATCAATCCAAGAATATTATTAACAACCTGTGGTATATATATATATGCTACGAAGTACTATTCGGCCATAAAAAATGGAGACTTTACATCTTTTATCTTAACCTGGATAGAGTTAGAGAACATTCTCTTTAGTAAAGTATCACAAGAATGGAAAACCAAGTATCTGATGTATTCAATACCACTCTGAATGTGGTAGATGGACTGATGCACAACTACACAAGAGAAGATCTCAATTTAATTCAAATTGGGAGGGAGGAGGAGAGAAGAGCAGTATAGATTTGTGTGCTCGAGCTAATGGGCACAATGTAAGGGTATAGGGCACACTGCCTGGATGAGGGGCACAACTACAACAGTGAACTTACCTGACAAATACAATCATTGTCACCTAATTGATACCTTAGCCTTTTCTTTCACCATTCTTACAGAAGACTTGGATCAATTCAGTATCTTCAAGACCACAGTTTTTATAACAGCAAGGTTGGTGTGCAACTTCTACACTGCTGAAAACCTGCAAATGTTTAATAGATGTTTGATGGATGAGAGAATCACACACTTTAGAAATCCTAAAAAATTACACATAGTCCTGACTGACCCCTGAGTGAGCACGGGGCTCTTATGTTCTTAGCAAATATCTAGCATTTGTATTTCAACACAACTGAAATGTTTCTCCCCATGGCTCCCTTACAGAACATTCCCAGCTGTTTCAATGCTGCATAGCAAAGCTCTGACAGCTTTTAGAACAAGAGTCAATATTAGTCAATGATCCATCTGCAACTGCAACTATTTTATTTCATCATAGTGACTACTTATATTCCTTCTGCTACTATTTCCCTTGGGATTACTGCTGCTGAACTCTAGTATGCACTGCTAGCCTCAAAGCTGTGACTATAAGTCCTCTCAGGTTATTCATTATTATGTCCTAAGCATCATGTTCTAATTCACTCATACTAAATCCTCCAGAATAGTTTGTATCTTACATTCATCTTCAGAATTCAACTAGAAAGCAGCCGTGCTACTTTTCTTTCTGTTAACAAGTCATCTTTCTTTACATTGGATAATACGTTTTAGTTGGACATGTTCACTACTCAATCCATACATGAGCCACATCATATTCTTCATTCTGTAACAGAATATGTTTGGAAGTGGTGAATCTGAAACAGCAGGACAAAGCACAAGCACAAACCACAATGCCATCCCTGAAGACTTTTGTCACGAGAGGATGTATATGAGAGTATGCCGGATAATGTGCAGCATTGTCTTCTGAAAAAGTATCCTGGTTTCTTAATAGACCCTCTTGGTTAAGATTTTTTTATTAACATACTTTATTTATTTGAAGAAATTCTGGCATTTGAGGGAATTGTTTTCTAAAAAGAATCCTAGTTCCACAGTAGTTGAAGTAGCATACAGATAAAGGATATGTATGCTTACTAACTGTACGTGTTTTGTGTGTTTGATCCTTTTATGCTGCCATCACTTTTGAAATAATTTCAGGCATGATCAAATAATTACAAAATCTTAGAGTTAGCAGGGACACTTATCACCCAAATAATTAAATCTCTTACTGTTGGAGGTTCTTGAACAGATGTTTATAAAAAACAAAAACGAAAACAAAACCTATTTGACAAATGAAAGTGCCATTGCTAGCATTCCTTTGCTGATATTGCTAAATTAATATCAACCCTGACTTGGTCCTCTTTGGTTATTTTCATAGGGACTCATGTCTCTGCATAAAAATAATAACAATAATAAAGCCTGCCAGAGTTGTTACAAATGGTTCGGTATAGGACAAGCGTTTTTCATCTGAAGTGCAGAAAATGAAGACTTTCCAAAGTTGTGCTGAGAGTCCCGGAAATTTATATACTCAAGGAGGAGTTATTGGCAGAGGACTTATATAGATAGCAGTTAGTTTTCCTGAAAAAATGTACACACACACTATCTCTCTGAGACCTGGGTTTGATAATAAAATATATTTATAAAACTGTTAGAATTTTATGAAACCATTTTAAAACATTTCACGTTTTTGTAAACATTTAGAAATCTAGAATTTTTATATTTAATGTGCTGGTTTTGTTTTAGATGGTATATGTGAAATATTTAAGTAATTTGATATGGTTTCCACTGACAGCTTTGATAAACCTTTGGTTTAGGATGTCATAACATAGGTGGAACAAAAGCAAAGTGTTTCTCAAATAGTAGTAATGGCTATACATTGATCTAAGCCAGCCAAATCCTCACCTTGTTCAGCTGTGACAAGTGTTATGGTCAAGTAAACTTACTTTGAAAATTTTAGGTGAAAGCCATATCTTATAATTCAATTTGTAGGTTCAAAAACTGCAAATGGCAATTTTTATTCTACAGCAGAGGTTCTAAAAACGTCAAAACAAAGTTGCCATGTCAGATCCTAAATGCAAATTCATTATATTCACTCTGCATGTTGTTAAAACTTAAAGAAGGATTATAAAGCAGGTACAATGATCTTAGGTCTTCCAAAACAAATGAAAAGATGGTGCTTCACTACTACTTCTCTTAATCACCGGGGTTATGTTAAATGAAGATTTCCAGTTGTTTCCAATAATATGTTAGACGAAGGATCTTGTACACAGTAGGGGATGATCCAGATACAGCGGGGTGAGACTCTAGAGTGTTAACAGAGAGATTGCAAAGGCAATCATAAGCCTGTCAGATGGGAACACTGACAGTGGACTTGACGTCTGACTAAAAGTAAGGAAATGAAGAAAAGTGACAAATTAATAACAAAAGATTAACTTGGAAACAGAAGAATGAAATCATTTGCCCAAATTAAAGGGACTGTCAGAAAATACTGGTTTAAGCTTTAAGAAACCAAAGGCTATTAGGTGGGCTATTCTGTGTCTAGCTAATAGTCATCTCTAAGGAAATGTGTCAGAGACAAAGAATTGCTCATCTCACGCGTTCAAAGTAAAATAAACACATTTCCTTTAAAATTATGAAAAATAATACAACATTCAACATTATTCATGGAGTCTGGAATATTTTGAATTTGAGTAGATTTGTCATTCTGTTCATAACTGTAGGGAAATTAAATGGTATGTGTAATTAGAATCATAATGATTACCCTTGTAAATCACATGAAAGAAAGCAAGTTTTTAATACTATATTTTCAAATACCCAATTTAAATTCTACATAAATGTACCTCCAACTCAAGTGACTAAAATGAAAAATCGAGAAATGAAGATTTCTTATCTAGTCCATCCCTTTCTTTAATCGGTATTTAAAAAAAAAAAACAACCAAATAAACAAATCTGATTGGTGCTGGTTGTTAGCTTCCTCCTTCTTCCAAGTACGTTTAGAATGCTGATTTTTTTTTTATTCCAACTCACTATTCAATTGTGTAAAAAAAATGAGGAAAATTATAGGGTGTTATTATGCCTAATAGATGATGCTTAACACATTGACAAAAAGAAAATATGTGCTCGTACAGAAATCCTGTGATTTAGGTCAATTATACACCAGGGAGGGGCAAATCCTGCTGCTTTTGAGTTTGTTGAAATGCTCAAGCTATTTTTCACATGTTTTGGTCTGTTTTCTTTCTTTTTTTAAGGTTTTTCCCATTATTTGAAAACCCACTGGGATTGTAATGAAACTGGGAAATGTTATCCATATGTTTTAGAACCTTTTACAATTAAATCATCAAATTACCATTTAAAATATTTTGACCATCTAAAATCAAAGGTTCCCTACAAACGCACATATGCACACAAGAAAATAATGCAAAATTCATAGGATTATTTTTGATTAAAGGTTTTATTTCCAAATACTTGTTTTCTTTTTAGTGTTGAATGGCATATCAAACACACAATAGCATGATATTACTAGTGATGTATGATTTTAAGATTTCCAAGCATACCTTACTATTAACTAGGCAAAAACTTTTTCTTAGTACTCTGTTATTCATCAGCAATTCATTATCCAAACATGTAACTGTTGCTGTAAACAAATCCAACAAGGGTCAAAAGATTCTCAATTGCATCCAATCCATTGCTATACTATTGATGTCCTTGAAAAAAGTCAATAACTTTTTTGGTAAATAATATGAGCATTTGATGTTTGATGTCTTTATTAAAATATATCTATTGGGTAAATTCTTCATTGTCCCATTTAATTTGGAAGTATAACATTTTATAATCGCACAATGTATTCTAGGGAAAAATTGTTTTTTTGTCTTTTTCCTTTCATGGAGTAGTCAGTCAGACAGTCTTTCACCATATCCATGATTTGCCTTTGGTACTGAGCAGGCTATTTCAAAAAAAAAAGAATCTCATATTGTTGGAAGAAATTCCTACTTTGTATTTCACATTTATCACAGCCCAGCCAGTACCGGATGGAAGTTGTCATTTCTCTTTTGCAGGTGAGATCAGGGAAGCTCAAATCAGTGGGTGAGTCACACCAGGGCTGAGTCTTTCCCAGGAGTTCTTGCCTAACTACACTCATGGGTATCAGAACTTCCCTTTACTTTTCCTTAGAACAGCTTTTTCTTTTCTGAGCTAAAATTGAAAGTATTTTAACAAATATTTCTGACATTAGAGATTATTTATTCGAGCATCTCTGAATTGAAATGCTGTTGTGAATTATAAGTTGTGAAAGAGCGTAGTGGCATTTGTTATTCCTAAAGAAGCATGTTTAACTACTGAAGTAGTAGAGAAACTTTGGCTGAGCATTTAAGAAAATGTAAATTGCAGGGTATTGCTAAAGAAACATTCTTAGACATGGTATGTTTATTCATTTGTAGAAAAACATTGGTATAGCGTCAACTGCTATGAGTACACTTCGCATTTGAAACACCATTTTTAATTCCTAAAACTGCTCTATTTTCACAATTATACTTCTTCATCCATCAGCAAAAATTATAACAGAATGTCACACATTATTTCCAAGTAGCTACCCAGTTACAGTTGTCTGTGACAGAGGGCAACGGCACTTGGTGTATTGACTACTGTGTGAGTTTATAATTGCACATGTGGTGCTATTGCTGTGTAGAGATAACATTATCTGTTTGTGAAAGCAGAGTATAGCCATATGGTTTAAATTCTGGAATTGTGCATTATGAAATCACTTGCAGCCCTACCCTAAACTTCCACAGAGAAAAAAATCGCACACTTGGGATAGACTTATTGCCATTGTAGTTTAAAAGCTCTTTGTGTGTGTAGGGGGAGAACTAAGGTAAAATAATAAAGCAAAATTCGCCTCCCTTCACAGTTGTAAATATTATGACCTGGGAAGAAAATGTGCCCATTATTAGATAGAGAGAACTGTAGCATTATCTAGGACAAATAGTTCAACTTCCTGATCCTAGGTTTATCCATTCTAAGAGAAAAATCAGACTACTGAACTTTTACATACATGTATTTGAAAATTCTAAGAATGCAAGAACTGGTTGTGAACGTTTTCCTTTCTGTTTTAATCACTCCATTATAGGTAAAATGTTACTTTAATTCATTATGCTTTTTCACAAATGTTAACTAAGTCAAAGTAAAAGAAAGGTTATATGGAATACCCTGTAACACATTCTTTTTTGATAATTTCATAAGAAGTGACAATTTATTAGAAGGCCCAAATAACTAGCTATGTGGTTTTTAGCTAACTTTTGTATATAAGAAAATTAGGACACTATTAAGCCTTTAATGAATTGAAATTAATAATAGGATGTAAATGGTGACCCACTGATCACACTCCTTGGTATTTATTTACCCTAATGAACTGAAACTGGTTTTCAGCACAAAGACTTGCACAGGATGTGTACAACACCTGTATTCATGGTTGCCAAAAGCTGGGTGCAACCAATATGTCCTTCAGTAGGAGAGTGTAAAAATAAACTTTAGTATATCCAAACAATGAAATATTATTCAAAAGTATAAAGAAGGACACTATTAAGCCACAAAAAAGCATGGAAGAAATTTAAATACATATTGCTAAATGAAAAAAGCAATCTGAAAAGGCTCCATATTGTGTGATTTCGAAGACACTACATTGTTGAAAACGCAATCTATGGAGAGTGTAAAAAGAAAAATGGTTGCCATGGGCTTGGGGAGGGGAGGATGAAGAGGCAAAGTACAGGGGCCTGTATGAGATGATTTTGTCCAACTGTAAGCTAAGGTAGATGTTCTGGGCATGTTTAAAGTAGGTTGGGCTCAGCTAGGATGTTTGGACGGTTAAGTGTATTAAATGCCTTTTGACTTACAATATTTTCAACGTATAATAGGTTTATCAGGACATAAACTAATTGTAAATCAAGTAGAATCTATATTATTATTTATAAATGATGTATTTAATACATTAATCAAGACAGGGAGGGTATTTTCAACATTAAATCATCTATTCATTTTAGCATAAATGCATTTACGACAAATGATCATGTATAGACAACTTGCTAATGTGATTAGCATAATCAGTGTTAGCCATTTGGAATCATAATGACTTTTCCAAAAGGCTTAAAATATTCTTTTTGTTTCTGTAAATTTTGGAAAGACATTTGTAATAATTGAACTTGGAATTAGATTTTGTACATTATCCCATTCTGCTACTTTTGCTATTAAGAAGAAAATTGAAATAGAATACAATTTCTCATTGTTTTTATTTTTGTCTCCCATTAGTGTTATAGGAGTATATGAATATTGTCTGGATACATGTATGTATGTCTGGACACATATATGAAGAGTATATTATAATTCCATTAAATGGGAATGCTGTTTAAACTGGTTTGAAGATAGTTAAACATGTGTTATACCTAAATTTTAAAGGTTACTTTTTTCCAATTGGTGGAATGGACTTTGAGTATAGACATCTATTTTCTACCTCATAGACTTTTTTGAAAAAAAAAAATCAAAGAAATAAAAAAAAATTACAAAAGAAAGTTTAGAATCATTAATAAGAATCTAGAAGAATGCATTACCTTTTCTGAGGTATTTACATGTTATGACTTGTACAAACATCTCTCTTTCAAAGTCCAATGTGGAGTGACTCGGAATTGGAAATGGAAAACAGCTCAACTCTATATAAAGAATGTGACTGAATTTTCACCGAAGCAAATGAAAACAGTTCCCTCATTCATTCCTTGATTTCTAGTCATTGGCCAAACAGCTCAGTTCATAAATGGATCTCACAGGCAAACTTAAGGTGTTTAAAGGAAGTTTATTTTTAAAAATTTGAAACCACACGTGCATTAGACTGTTCAGTGTAACAAAGCCCAGAACATTATATGTTGGTCATCACAAAGTTTTAGTTCTTAAATTTTACATAGAGAAAGCAACCAAATACTTCAGCAGTTTATTTGTTTGAATCATTTTAAATTGCACAGGAAACAAAGCAAGCACTTAGTGGAAATACATTTTTTATAGAATATAAAGAATTTGTGATTACCAGAGCACAATTATTACAAATACATGTATAAATTTTGTAATAGTGAGTTATTTCTTTTTTGATTTTTTGAGTTCTTGACATTATTTTAAAAATCTGAATTAGAAGTCACAAACTTCCTATGGCAACCAAAAATCACTGATAGTTAAAAAGTAAACTGCGTCAAATTGATCACCATATTTACAGGTGGAACAGTGTTATTTAAAAATCACCTAACCTACAAACAGAGAAATATACATTAGATACTTCCAGAAGACCAAAGAATTTTCAAACTTGACATCTTTCAGGTGGAAATTCTCTAAATGGGTTTTCATTAATTGGCATTCTCATTAATTTGGGGTGAGTGTTTAACCATGGATGAGAATGGCACCCAGCCTCTACTGACAACTATTTTCTTCTTTCTTTTAATGATCTTGGGCCATTAATGGTGCAGATACAGAGATTTATACCACGCCTGTAGTTTAACTCTGTGTTTATGTAAAGGTCCTTTGCTAGCCTTTGTACAAGGAACCTGCTCATATGGTATAATTATACAACAGATCACCTCTTCCCAGTTCTGTTTCTGAATGTTCCTGAGTTAGATACACCATAGGAGCTCCACTCAAGCTGTCTTATCTTCCAGACTGATATCTGGAAGATAAAAAGATTGGTTAATAAGGAACACCTTGCTCTTAGCTCAATGCAAGACCTAGAGGCACTGATAAACAGAATTAAGTATGTTTTGGTTGAAAAAAGGAAAAAACTATATAGTAAAATATATGTAAGAGACTATTCAATTATTACTTGGACTAAAGTATATTGAAGAATATTGAAGTTAAGCTATTTTTATTTCATATATCCTGGTGTCCTAAAACTTATCTTTGAAAAAATGCTTGCCATATTAAGAACAAAAAAGAAATGGAAGGAAGGGAGGGATAAAGAAAAAGAAAGAAAGAAATGGGAAGGGGTTGGGAAAAGGATGGCAGGAGAGAGGGAGAGAGGGAAGAAAAGAAAAGAAAAGAAAAGAAAAAGTGAGGACACATGGGAAAAATGTTATGCCTGAGATTCTTTAGAACTTCACGTTTCACACGAATACAGAGCAAAAACTAAAATTGGTACCATCTCATTAATGAAATAAATATGTTTGTTTATATATTATATACTATATATTCATCTGGAAATTTTATTTTAATTTTATTTTTAATTGTGCAATATCTCAAATGCTGCAAGAATATATATGAAGTGTGTATTTTAAAGTGGTTATATTAGTTGTGAATGTAACCATTACCTATTCTAAAAATTGAACGTTGCCTATGGCTTAAAAGCCTTAAAAGCCCTGTGAGTCCCTTCCAAATTGCTTGCCACCTCTTCTGTAAAGCTAAATAATCCCAGTGCATCGTGAATGCACAGAAACAGAATCAATAGTCGAGAAATATAAGCAAGAGTTGATGTTGCAATCTTGATTCTAAGGCTAAATATCTTCGTCCTCAGGATACCGCAGTGTTTTCCCTAAGGCCTTCAACTGACTGAATAAGGGCCAGTCATGTTACAGAGGATAATCTCTTTCCTCTACATTTACTAAATGAAAGTTTAATAAAATCTAAAAAATAGAGTGCTTAAGGAGTATATTTGTGGATGAAGTAAATGCTAATATATTGTATTCAAGATTATTTTACTTATCAAGGGAAAATATGGAATTTGGTCATGAACTCACATTATTGCAAGAAGAGGCATAATGTTTATGGAGAGAAAAAAATATGTTCAAAGCATTTTAATTATTAAACAAACTTTTAGAGTTTCTCTTGATGATAAAGACGTTTAGTCCAAATTTTTCAAAATGTTCAGTGATGTCCAGAGTTGTTTGTTTATATGAAACTTTTTATTTGTTTAATTATAGTAATATTTCTAGGTACGGAAGAAATAAAACAAGTTAACACAAGCTTTTCAATGGCAGAAAATGGAATTTTGAGGCTTTATGCAGCCCAGTTTTCATAGATTTTTTGATATGTTAATAACTAAACAATTACCAGTGAAGTGGGTCTTAAGGTTCTTACTGCACCTCTGCAAAAGGTTATCGCCAAACATTTCATAGAAGACTTGGAATTTAAACTTTTTATACCCCAAATAGTTCTACACATAGGAAATTGATTGGTGGGATCACACTTACGGTGCATCTTACAAGGGTACAAGTGAAAATTACTAAAAGTAGAATATAAATGTCTTCATACAGTGATTTAAAGGCCATGAAGGCTATGTTAAATGGTTTAATGAAAATATTTTAGATTGTATATAAAGTCAGCACATTGTGCCCCATGATTGCACCAATGTACACAATTATGATTTAATAAAAATTGAAAAAAGAAAAAAAAAAAAAAGAAAGAAAAACATTATCCCTGAAAGAAAATTCAAATTTAATAATAAAGATAAATGGATAGAAATTATTATTGCTGGAACCTTGAACATAAATCTTGAAAGTATCCCATTAGATGTTTCATTATTAGAGACCAATTAAAAAGTATAAAGTGATTTAGGTGAAATGACTTTAGAGACTCTTGTTCCATTTGTAACAATACAAATCTGGAGATTGGTTTCTACACAATGAATGTCATTAAAACTAAATCTAGAAATAGTACAGATGGTCATCATTTCATGCATGGTTGTGAATAAAACCCACTGTAGATAAAAGAAAGAACAAACTGTGTATGTAATTATCACTTCAAAAATCTTTAAATATTTATAAACAAAGTACTTTTAAAGTGTAAATAACCATTTGTTGTATAAAATCACATTTCACTGATACATTTTGTTTAGTTGAGGTTGTAGAAAGGCAAATTATATATTAGTAATTTTCTATGTTAATGGCATATGCGTACACTTGTAGTAAACAATAAATACTGTTTCAGAAATAATTTTCTTTATATTTTATTTTTGTTCTGATTATACTTATTCATAAAGAGAGGTGGCCTTGATTCTAAAAATAAATAGGTTAATATTTCATATAAGTGATTTATTACAGTGTTCTAGTAATTTGTTTTTATATTTTTATAAAGCATTCATTTATAATAAATTAAAAAAGATTCTTTATTATAAATATCACTTGTAACTTTTTAATCCTGAAATAATTATAGACTCACTAGAAATTGCAAAGATAGAGAAGTTTCATGTTATTTACACCCAATTTCTTCCTAAGATTACATCTTACATGGCAACATAATAATCTCAAAACTAGGAAACTGACAGTATACTATGTGGGCATATAGTTCTTTTTAATTTATCACTATTTTAGACTGGTAGAAAGACCACCCCAAATGAAGACACCACAAAGATACGACTATAACTCTTTACAGCCTTACTTATTCCCTTCCACTTCCAACATCCCTACTCCCTGGAAACCAACCATTTGTTCTCTTTTTCTATAACTGAAAAGTGCCAGAAGCAGGAGAGGCATAGAGCAAGAAGTTAAGTAAAATGAAAAATAAAATAAATAAATAAATTCAGTATTGCCAGATGTAGACTACAAAAGAGACAGCAGTAAACAATCATACTCACTGAGTAGACACGGCCACATGATGAGGCACAGGCACTCATAATGAAATCCGACACTTTCCCAAATGAAGTGAAAAACTATGGAAGTATTTTAACTAAAATAGGTAAATTATCAGATTTGCACCTTTTAAAAGTCACTCAGACCTCAACATGTAAGATGCATGAACAAGAAGCAAGAGTGGAAGTAGGGAAGTGAGTTAAAAGTTGGTTCCAGTAGTTGACACAAAAAAATGATGGTGACCTGAGAAGTACCAGGGGAACTGTAGAAAAGTAGATGGATATATCTACCAGAATTGGCTCAGTGTTATGACTGAGTGGAATTCGCCTGGAAGGAGGACAGTGAAGTCACGGGTGACACACAGACTTTTTTTCTGACAGATTTCTGGCTTAGGTAATTCCATAGAGGTGGTTGACATATAATGAGATGGGAAACACAAAAGGAAAAACCTTCTTCCATAAAGAGTATTATTTTTGAATAAGATGACTTTGAGGGGACTGTAGGCTACCAACTAGAATTCTGTTGAGTCTGAAATAGGTAACTTCATACTGGTCCCTATGTTTATAAGCACTGGAAAAAAGAGAGTGATGATTTGGTCTGAATTAGGTTGGGGTTTTGCCAAACATTGTGGAAATGGAGAATTCAGAGAGATGGAATAGTGACACAAACATAATTGAAAGTTTGGACTACGGAATCTAAGCTTGTTAAAATGGAAAATAAAGAGAAAAGAACTATTGGCTAAAGAAAAAGTAGTCAGATCCAATGGGATTTAAGTTCAAAGGATATTAAGAAAGAGCTTCGGTGGAAGTAGATTAACACGGTAACTTGACAGAGAGAAAATTGTACTTAAAATTGGAATGTGTTTGCCTGGAACTTCTGACACAATGCTGGGTGGGTGAGAAAATTCTGAACTCTGAGAGAGAAAGGGACAAATGTGTAGAAGGAGAACGGCAGACGTGTGAGCCATGAGTGAGATTCTTAGAATTTCCCACAATGCCTCTGTAACAGGCCTCATGTGCCATCTCCTCTATGAAACTGCAGGTCAGTTATGTCTCCCTTCACTCAGCACCCTCCTCACCACTTGCATGCAGTCTTATGTACAACAAGGGCTTTCTGACTAAATCTTGCATCATAAGTGAATAAATGTAATATGTGATGATTTGTCCCAAAGTCAGATTATAAAATTACTAAATAATGAGCACAGAGCAAATATTTCCAAAATGACATCATACCCAACATCTCATAGAGTCTCGTTGATTATCTCATAGTCAGAAAACTTCCAACTCTCTGGACTCCTTCTTGTCTTCCTGACTTGCTTACTAAATTCCATTGATGAGGTTTTTACAGAGGAATAATTCTACAATGGTGTGACTATGAGTCAGGAAAGTCATAAGAAAAAAATAAAGTCCCTAGAGCAACAGCAATGTATAGTAAAATTTAGAATTAAGCAGCGGAAAGCATTGGCACAGGCCTGGGAAAACCGCAAGTGTGACATTAACTTCATATTTGCACTTTTTTTTTTCATAGTGAATAGCAAGATAAAGGCAACCCCTTCCTTTTGGACCAGGATTAGAAGGTAAGCAATACTGTTTTTACTGAACAAACAGGCTTTTTGAAAAACAGCTTCTAGAATATCATGGAAACCATCTGTCTAATGGTTTGGGGCAACACAATTAGATTTTAAAATTTTGAGTTTGTGTTTTACTTTTTTTAAGAGCTAAATCTGTCTATTGGTTGGAATTTGTAATTTATGACCCTGTAGCAATTTAAAATTCTTTGTCTTCAAGTGATCCTACTCCCATAAAAGGTTGTTACAGTGACAAAAGAAATTTTTTAAAGTAAAAATCATATTTCTGGGTCAATATATGATGCTTTCAAATGTGCTGTTCTATGTATGATATTCCTGTACTTTTTATTTCTGACAGATATCTGATATTACAGAAGTCAAATACCCAAATTATAAAACTATCTGCCTGTTTCATCTTGACACTATTCACGTTATTTCTAGCTTGAAAGTGCTTATTGTGAAAATTGGCCTTTATGCCTCAGAAACTGATTTTGACATTAATGACATTTCTCCAAATTTATATATTTTATATGAAAAATATGTAAGTGTTTTATAGTAAACTGCTTGGTATAGGTAAACTACTTTTCATATTTCATTTCTAAAATCCTATTGAAGGAACAAATATCATATCCTGTTTCTTATTGGTATAAGTGTGCTGAACGGAGCATTAATTTTTTTTTTTATTAAATCATGGTTGTGTGCATAAATGCAACCATGGGGTACAATGTGCTGGTTTTATATACAATTTGAAATATTTTCATTGAACTGGTTAACATAGCTTTCATGGCATTTTCTTCATTATTATGTACAGACATTTATATTCTACATTTACTAAGTTTCACCTGTACCCTTCTAAGATGCACTGTAAGTGTGGACCCACCAATTATAGTAATTGGCGGAGCATTAAATTTGTGCAATCATCCAGGCTGTTTGATTTGGCCCCTCTGGGTATCCAGAAGAACCAGACATTACCATGTGAAGGTAGGCCGATCTTTCCCTGTCAACCAAAGCATAGTATCTGGTATCCAACTTTTATAGGTAGTGGAGCAGTGGAAGTAGACTGGACTTTGAAAATCCATGCATTAAAAAAAAAAAAAAAAGCAAATAAAAGAAAATCCATGCATTATTATTATGCTTCTATACTAGGAAACAAGGTCTGGGGTTAGGGCAGGTAGATAAGCTAGTAGGACAGAGGTTTTTGTGTGATGCATAATCTAGGTCTATAACTATTACTAACTATTACTTTTTGTTGTTTGATACCTTTCTTCATATGCAATTAGTGGTTTTGTTCCTCAGATACTTGCACTGAGACTATAGTCAAGAACACTCTCAAACCTTACCTTTCCCCCCATGTACCAGCTGTGTTGATCAATTGCTGTAAACTATCACCTCCTTGATGCCAGTGGAGCAGGGGTATAACCTCATTCCATCAGACTCTAAGCAGATATCCAGACCTCAGTGTTGCTCTGCCCAGTGGTGATTCAAGGAATCTAGCCTACTGCTGTCTAGTACTTTGCTCTATTACCAAGCATTTCAGAGTTCTCTGGGATCTTAAAGTCTTCTGCTAATCCCTTTCATGTGCACACTGAAGAAGAGAAGGATCTTTTATGACATGACCTTCATTATTTCTACCTGCCTCCCATCATCCCAAACTACTCATTCCCCACTCTTCAATACTTGGAATGTAAAGGAGACTTAGTGAGTAGCTAGTATTCTCCACCACCCTATTAGGTCCACATTGAAGCTGGGCTGCCTCAAGAAAAGATACCAGCTGAAAGATGTTTGGGGTTCCTGTGTTATTGCCATGATATTTTGAATTTTGCTTATACTGGGGAAGAGATGTGCTGTCTATTAAGGTGTATTGTGCTTGAAAATATATAAAACTATTGTGTAAGGTTTTAACTTTCTTCATTTTTTGAAAGGTTGGGTATTTTGGTCATTGTAAACTGATACTTTGTGACTTTACATTCAATCGCATAAAAAATGTTGTCAGAGAAACAACAGAAGTATGAAATGTGTCAAATGGCCAATCTCACCCCCCTCCCCAAAAGGCAGGAGTCTAATGAGACTTCCTTAATGGTAATCAAAGTGGTAGATATCCAACTAACATTTTCTAAGCTGAGAAAAATCCACTCTAAAAATAAAATACAGATCATTGTATGGAAAAAGAAAATACTCATAGCTGGCAGAGTATCGAATATAGTAGTTTCATATGGAAAACCTGATGCCTTACTGTGTGTAATTAGGGCTTAGCACATAATAAGTGTTCAATAAATGTGAATAAATGTCTGTTACATAGTGAATTTCTGGCCATCTATATATTACCATTTTTTGCTTAAATGACCTAAATTTCCTATAAAATGGAAAGCATTTACTGCTTAAGTGTTTACTGCTTAAACTGGAAACTTAAATATTCAGGCCAAATATGTGATATTCATTTATCTCTGATGTCCATTACTACATTTCCAAAAGGGAAATTCACAATCGCTAATTATATCAATATTTATGAAATGCAGTGGCAAATGCCTTTATTGGAAGATTGTATTTTTCTTTTTTTTTTTTTTATTAAATCATAGCTGTGTACATTAATGCGATCATGGGATGCAAGGTGCTGGTTTCATATACAATCTGAAATATTTTCATCAAACTAGTTAACATAGTCTTCATGGCATTTTCTTAGCAAAGTATCTCAAGAAGATTGTATTTTTCAAACCGGCCCATCCTCATGTTCTTCTTGATGTCACTGTGAAAATTCTTCCAGTGAAGGTGGTGATGTGATGGTGTGGTACTGCCCCACCCAGTGCAGCAGGATAGAGCTCTGTGTCTGCTTCAACCAGGAGTATAATAAGGCTGAAGGGATGCCATGCAATTTCTGAGATTTGATCATAAGAACACTAGGTATCTTCACTGTGTTCTTTTGAGATGTTTGCTGTCAGTCACCATGCTAGAAAGAAGTCCAAATTAGAGCTAATTTGGCTAAAACATTTTGGACTAGAATAGATTTATTTAAATTATAATAAATAAATGTAGCCTAATTTAAATAAAGTTCCAAATGGGCTAAAATATTTTTGCCTATATTTTAATTGGGATATTCAGTAAAACTATTATTGTATTTAAAACTATTATGAAGACATGAATTAGATAAGAAGAGGCCATTTGTAAGCATTCTAATCCACAGCCCAGTTTAGGTTTCAGCCAAAAACCAGCATCAACGACCACATGTGGGAGTAAAGACACCTGCAGATGACTCCTACTTCCAACCAGCAAGTCCTCCAGGTGTAGCCCTGGTGATTGTGGAGCTGACATAAGCCATCCCGGAACACAGACTCCATTACAGTAATAAAATACGATTTAAAAAAAAACAACAACAACTGGATTTGAGACCATTTGTTATGGATCCATAGTAACTGAAACATTCCTGATTCAAACAGAACTTTACATCGGAACTTTCCATTAAACTTTTTATTAGTTTTTTTCTAACTGTAACTGTCCGTGATAGCATCACATACATACCTCATCCTTAATTGTTCTATTTGACATGACTTCCTCCAACCATGCAGCATGGAAAAATTCTTCTTTGAAAATTACACACATGTTTTTATTCAGTCTTTAGTCTGACTCATTTTCTTTCTGAGTATTTTTGACTTAGCCATTACTATATGAATATAGAATGTACAAAATTGCATAATGATATAGATCATTATTGATATTTTCTAAACTAATAGGTTTAGTTCCCAAATAGTCCCAATGCATAACAAGGAACTTACCCATGATAAATGGTCAATAAATATTACATGAATAAATGTGTTCACAAAAGTTTTCATTTTTTAAAAAATAGTTGGAATGCTATAAACATATAAGTATATAATGCCAGACTTTTATTTATAAATGCAAATTTGCTATTCAGCTTATTTGTGGTTTTGTAGACATTTGTTCAACCATTTAAATAGTTGATGATTAAATTGAATAAATTTGTAATACCTTCTCATCCTATATTATAAAAACCATAGTTATTCACATATTGAAAATACTTTGCCACTAAATAATTACAATGCTGCTGCTAACAATGGCAGCCAACATTTCTTGGATGCTTATTATGTACCAGAAATTTTCCTAAGTTCTGCTTGGATTCCTGAGTTGTTTCAATTATATTTATTGAAATACAATATACCCATAGGCAAATTCATCCTTCTTGGTTATAAAGTTCTATGCAGGAGACTCTACATCTTTTGTATTAACCTGCATGAAGGTGAAACACATTCTTAGTAAAGCATCAGAAGAATGGAGAAGCAAGAATTCGAGGTACTCAATTCTAATATGGAGCTGGTAGATGATCTAAAACAGGGTGGAGGGTAGGGGAATGAGGGAATGGGAGAGGGGAGGAGGGAAGGGGTTGGGGACTTCACGGTGGATGGCACAATTCTTGGGGGTGGACACAATTACAAGAGGGACTTTACCTAAAAACTGCAAACAGTGTAACCTAATTCTATGTACCCTCAAAGAATCCCAAACAATAAAAATAAATAAATAAATACAGTTCTATGCATTCTAACAAATGCCTACAGTCAGGAAATTATCACTGCAATTAATACATAGAATATTTCCATCACCTAAAACAATTTCCCTTAGGACATTTTGTGGTCAGTCTTTTTTCCCATATCCAGCCTTTAACAAACAATGGTCTGTCTATGTTTTTGTACATATAATTCTGCCTTCTCCAAAATGTCATATAGATGGAATCATACTGTATGCATTCATTTCTATTTTATTTCAATAAAAATAAAACATTTGTGATTCATCAATATTGTTGTATAGATCTTTTTTATTCTATTATATAGATGTGCCATAATGTACATATCTTTTTTCTTATATATGAACATTTGGGTTTAGTTTGGGGTTATTATGAACAAAAGTGGTATAAACATCTGTGTATGAATATAAGCATTTATACAAACATCTTTTTTTGATTCCTTTTCATATCTACCTAAGGAGTGGGATTGCTGGGTTTTGTGGAGAATAGATGCTTAACTTTATGAGAAGCCATCATCAGCAGTGTCCTTTTGCATCCCCATCAGCATTCAATGAGAGCTGTAATGAGTCTGCACCCTCACTAAAGCCTGATGCTGCCAGCCTCCCTTTAAAGCCATCCTAATGGGCATTTAGTGAAACTTCATGTGGTTTTAACTAGCATTTGCCTAATTAACAGTAATGTTTAGTATCATTTCTCATTTATTTTCTTTGATAAGGTGCCTGTTCCAATATTTTGCCAATTTTTAATAAGTGTACTTTTAGAGCTGTTACTGAATTATGCTAGCTGTTAAAATTTCAGGTTGGTACAGAAATAATTGCAGTTTGGGTCATGGATTATAAATCATGATAACTAGGCTCATCTTTATTAATCAAAATTGAAACCATTAGAATCAACACATGGTTGCCAACAAGAAATAAGTTTGTTTCTTCCTGTAGCATAAAAATCTGTGCTTCCTGAGGACCTAACAAACTCGTGAAAAGCATTTTCCGCATCCTGCCAGTGTGGAAGACGTTCTCCCTGCAGAAAGCTGTCAAGAGGCTTGAAAAAGTGGTAGTCAGTTGGTGAGGGGTCAGGTGGAAATGGCAGATGAGGCAAGAGTTCATAACCCAGCTCATTCAACCTCTGAAGTGCTGACTGCACAATGTGTGGTCAGGGTTGCTGTTGTGGATAACCGAGCCCTTTCTGTTGACTAATGCTGGCTGCAGGCATTGTAGTTTGGGGTGCATGTCATCAAGATGCTGAGCAAACTTCTCACATGTAATAGTGAGAGAGGATATCTGAGAAGGGTGAGGTCTGGGAGAACAGGTTTTGTCAAGGAGAGCACAAGGATACACTTGCAGGGTCCTCTCCATGGTGTCTTAGCCCTTAGGAATTTGTAACTTCCTGGAACTTGGAAATTTCCAAGTTCTGTGAAATCCTGTAGTTCTGTGGGGGCTAGACTAGCATCTCCTGCTTGATTCAAACTGGCCAATGAGAAGGGTACCTGTGGGGTGGAACTTCTTGACTGTCAATAAAAAGGGAAAGATCAAGATAGATGGGGAGCGCTGCCATTTGGAATTCTTCTATGCCGTAAGCTCCCTGCTGGTGAATAAATCCCTTCCTTATATAAACGTTGTGTTTTGGTGCTCTTTCTCTCCATTGGGCTTTGTCTTCCTGCAACAATAGTTTTTCTGGGAGTCAGAAAGCTGTAGTGGATCAGACCAGCAGCAGACCACCACCAGTAATTGTGACCTTTTTATTGGTGTAAGTTTGGCTTATGGAAGTGCTTTGGGGGTTCCTGTCAGTCCCAGCACTGAGCTGGTTGACAAGGGTAGTTGCATGAAGTCCACCTTTTGTTGCACATCATAATCTGACAGAGAAATAGTTCATTGTCTTTGCGTGGGATAAGAGAAGATGATACTTGAAAATGATGGCAGCTCAGGAGGCTCCCACTAATGGAGCTTTTTCACCTTTCCAACTTGCCTCAAATGCCAACAACCACGACCACAGAAAGGTTGGTGTTGAGTTCTTCAGCAACTTCTTGTGTGGTTGTTGTTGAATCTAGGCCTAATCTAAGGGATGGAAAGATTGTCTCCTATGCTTTTATTTCCCTAGACATTTTTATGTAAATATCTTATGGTGAATTTCTATATATGGCACAAGGTATGATTCAAGATTTATTTTTGCATCTAGATGTACAAATTTTTCACACTGTCTGAAAAAAACACATTGACTTGTTTTGTGTACAAAGTCTAGATTTTATGATTCTAAATAATAGTTTAATTAAATCATTAAAATAAATTATAATAATTTAATTAAAAACTCAGGTGTATGCATTGTACAACTTGCATATATGCAATTGTTATTTGTTGGTTATACCTCAGTATAGTTCAAAAAAGAAAGAAAAAGACCATTCCTTTGCTGTGTCAGCTGACAACCTTGGACACATCACAGAATCCAATGTGTAATAAGATCATGGATTTCATGGTTGTATATAATGGCCTCTTTCATCCAGTGAAATTCTAATCAGAATCCTGTATGGCAGCACAAATATTTTGTAAGAATTTCATTAGTTCATGTATAACTTGTAGTTGAGAAAAGGAATCCATACCTAAATAAGTGTTAATATAATCAAGATGAATCATGTCCACTCCAGAACAGAAGTCCAAGGGTAGAAACTTGTCACTTAATGCCTGTTGTGTTACATTCAAGACCCGTATCAGAGACTCTGTTCATCTCTGTTGCTAGATTGGACGTTTAACCAGAGAAGTTCTCAGATCAGCTTTATTGAGTGGATCCCATGCTGTTGGGAACATGGATGGCTTGAGCCATCATGGCTCTCTGTTCTTGAGTCTATGGTATAGCAAAGGGGTGGCTGAGGACAGGTGGTGGCTGATGTCAACTAGATGTTATTAAATCTATGTTGTGTGTTATTTTATGCCTCCTCCGTGGTGAATGCTTTCTGGTGCACATGAAAACATCATACATAGAGCTTTGTTCTTTGTTCCCATTACTATACGTTCTGCATGCATTTTTCCTTAACTACTTTGCTCCAGATCTTCTTATCTTCTTTCTTTTCTTTTCAAAGCTTCTACCCAACCAGTCAGGTCATTAGCTTCTGTCATTGTGCCTTTATATACTCTTACAATGGACCATTTTTATTTCCATGCAAAGCTAAAAACAAATTGCTCCATCAATAGATCTTCCCCATTAATTGAATCTATAATCACCAGTCTTGCTGAGCCATCTATGGGTAGGGCTGTTGTACAGCAATGGTTGCTTTTCAGTTTGAGTCCTCTTGCTAAACTGATGCTTCTGGGAAGCAAATGCAGCCTTTTTTCTCCTCTGCTAGATGGTCATGGGAGATATGACAGCAAGTGTGAGTTACAGGAGAGATGCTGGTGCAGCAGTGAGAATAAAATGGTGATCTGCATTTTAAATTTAATTTTTAATTTTTTAATTTTAATTTTTAATGGTGATCTCCAGTTTAATTTTCTTCACTGAGAATGTTCATGTCTTATCCTGTATAATCCTTCCTTCTAAAAAGCCATTATTGCTAAGCTTTCCTGACCTTTTGGCTCTATGAATATAACATATACCCAGTGTAAGATGGCAGCTCTGGCAACATGGTCATTTCATATTCCACATATTCCATTGTCAGGTGCTCGGTCTATACCAGATCCAAGTTACATGGGAGCTACTTTCTGAGTGCAGATACAGACATTGTGGCTTAGGTCCAGAATCCTAGTGTTCCTTGTTGCAATTCAGAGACTATAGCTTGTCACTTACCTCTTCTTCCACTGTAGGGAAAGAAAAATATATTTTCTTTAACACTTAGTATCTCTTCTTGGTTGGAATGGATCCCTCTTACAAAATTTAGATAAACAACAGAAAAACAAACAGATGTTCATTAATATGTATGTTTTATTTACACATGTGAGACACCCAGGGAACGAATAGCTTTCTCAGAAAGCTACCTTTGAATTCACTTGTATATAGCATCTTCAAGAAAAAGCAGCACAAACTCCATAGCTTGTTCTATATCTAAATTTTAGGACTTACAAATAAAACCCTACTCTGATATTTGGGGCTTTTTAATTTTTCTACCACTACACACTAGAACTACACACTTTTGTGTTGTTCTTCTTTTCAAAAAACAACACAAAAGAAAAACATTCAAGGCTAATAATAAAACATCATCAATTTTTGCAAGAATGAACAATCTACCTAATACAAAATCTACTTTAAATTTTTTGTTAAACGTATTGTCTTTGATTACTGACTATCGAAATAAACACTGGCACAGCTGTAGGATTTTCAGGGTTTTTCTTCCAAATAGGAAGTGGAAGTAGCAGAAATAGAGTTTAGTGGCTACAAGGTCAGCATGTACATGTGCTCACAATGCCGCTCTGCCTGGTGTCCACACGGATTTATACTTGTCACATACTAAGGGCTCAGTTCTGTCGCCAACTTTCTTTCATTATTATCTTATTTTAAAATGATTTATGTGACGGATAAAAAAATGAATTGTAGGAAGTCAAAAATTCTAAGTAATCTTGGTGTAATTTTAGAAACTAATGTCAAGAATACAGGGGAAAAAATGGCACTTCACTTCTATGTTAGATAAGATAAACTAAGCAATAAGATGCCTAATGGGGTTAACAAATAATATCTGTGTGGTGGGGATGTATAAATTAATATATGCAGATATCATTAGGTAAAATATCTCTGAGATGATCTATGGCTGCAAGCCTAAATGCGGTAATTACCATCTATTTGTATTTGCTATTTGTGTTTTATTCTTCAGCTTACTTAATACAGCTCAGAGCTTTTATACTGTTACTATTAACAGCTCATCTTTTTTTGACATTGACATATTTCAGCTTTATAGTCTCTAGGCTTATCTGTACAAATGGCAGCTGTTTCACATTCTTGGAATTTCAACTTACGAAGGTCAATGTTAAGAACGAATTCCAACTGTCTTATTCAATCTATGTTAGAATAGGAGATATCTGAAAAAAATTGACAGTTTAATTGTCTAGATTTCATTTAGAAATCAGTTCACCAGAATCTTCTACTGCTGACATGATAGCTGTGTTGGTGGAGTTTTTTTGCCCATTTAAAAAGATGAAGGTGATAGAGTTTATGGACAGTAGCTGTCACCATACGCTCTCTGTCGGAGCTAAGTATTTCTTATCAGTGTGAGGTTCATTGTGATGACATGTTTGAGGGAGAAAACACAGGGGACCAAGTTCTTAACTGCCTTATTTTCCGGAGTGTTATGCCTTATGGAATATGTTGATTGGTCCTACATCTTAACGGATTATCATTTGACTGGTGATACTAAGAATTGACTTGGGGTCAACTAACTGTAGAAGTAACAGGAATATTTCATATATTAATATACATATCAGTTTAGATAAATTATTAAGTGGTGACGGGCTTATAAAATTCTACATTTCCAAGTTGATCATGAAATATTCTAATAGAAAAAGACCTCCCATTATCTGTGATGTTATCCAGACACACACCCAACGAGAATAATACCATTTTTTATCATATAGAAGCTTTGCTATTCAACACTGTGTCCATCCTTATTACCTGATTTGTTACACACAACAACTCAGGGATATAGCCGTCTTTTTTCTTAAATTTTGTAGGTGAGAAAATGGAGGTATGAATTCTAAAAATATCCTCCACATCTGACACTCTTGGATTACTAAGAGTCTAGCACAACTAGATTGGGGGAAGGGGAGAGAAAACAATATATTACTCTAGAATATTCAAAGCCAGTATAGAAGCTTGGACTTGAGATATTGCAATAAAAGTGGAGAGTAATGGATAGATAGTAGATATATTGTAGTAAAAGTGCCTGGAAATTGCCTGTAGACTAAAGTTGAGAATTAGGGACAAAGAGAAATGAAAAATAATGACTTTTAAGCTTTTGAATAAACAACTGGGCAGATGATGATAACATTTATTGAGATGAGTAAATGGGTGAAGAGTTGATAAGGTAAGGTAATATAGTAAAGAGAATTAAGTGAAAACATCACATCCATGGGTGATGTACACTTCTGAAGTTCAGGCAAGGGGAGAAGCTTGTTATTATTAATGCACATCTCCGTCCTACATTTAAAGGTGTGACACTAAATGAGATTAGACAGAGAGAGATGAGAGATGGTATAGATGAAGAAGGGACATTGGGGCACTGAGCATCTCACACTTTAGAGTTTCTGCAGAATTGCTTTTTGAAATAAAAATTTTTACTGCTTCTATTTTTTCAATTTTTTACTAATGGCTATAATTCTAGCAATTTATAGCACAGTTTTTTTCATACTTCATTGCATAAACAAACTTACTAACTTTTTGTGTTTTGCAGTAGAAGCCCTATTTTTAGCACTCAGTTTTCACCCTTATTTACTTATTTTTTCATGGTGATGATTTTCTATTTGGCCATAAATGGCAAAGTAGAATCAAAAATAGTATAATGTACATTAATAGTAAGATGACTCTTGGCACCAAACTTTCATTTTGCTCATGACAAAATTCAGTGACTCTATAGTTTTTCCCAGTAGAGAAAAAAACAAACATGGCTTTAAAATATGTGAATGTATTCTTTCTCCTTTAATCCAGTAAGAAATAATTATTTCATAAAATGAAATAGCCTCCATGTGAAAACAATTAAGATAATTATTATTACTAGAATGGATCGTTTGTCAAGATATCATGTATCAAATTGTTCCATTGTGTACAGCAACTAAAAAAATATTTTATTTCCAGTGTAGAAGACTCTACCCTTCAAAACAAAACAAATCAAAACTATCTCATACTTACCAAGAGCGACAGCAATAACAACAGCACATTTACACAACACAACTTTTACTTAACAACAAACAAAAAGTAGTTGAGTCCCTAGGGGTTTTCAGGGATCATCTCTTATGCAAAGAGTAAGAGTTTGACTTCCTCTAACTCCATTTGAACTCCCTTGATTCCCTTCTCTTGCCTGATTGAGATGGCTAGGACTTCCAGTACTACTTTGAATAACAGCGGTGACAGTACATCCTTGTCTAGTTCCAGATTGAGTGAAAATGCTTTCAATTTTACTCTATTCAATATGATATTGGCTGTGGGTTTCCTGTAGATGACCTGTGTCAGTTTAAGAAATGTCCCATCTAAACATATTTTCTTAAGTGTTCTAATAACGAAAGGATTCTGGATATTATGAAAAGCATTTTCTATATCATTCGAGAGAATCATATAGTCTTTGTTTTTTATTTTATTTATGTGATGTATTATATTTATGAATTTCTACCTAGATGAACAAAAATCATTTTAGAACAAAGACATTTGCACCAGAATGTTTATTGCAGCCCAATTCATAATTGCCAAGTCATGGAAGCAGCCCAAATGCCCATCAACCTAAGAATGGATTAACAAATTGCAGCATTTATATACCATGGAATACTTGCAGCCATAAAAAGATGGAGACTTTATATCTTTCATGTTACCTGGATGGAGTTGGAACATATTCTTCTTAGTAAAGTATCTCAAGAATGGGAAAAAAATATCCAATTTACTCAATAATATATGAAATCAATACACAATCACTTACACATTCATCTAAATGATAAAACACACAAATTATTCAGGAAGAAGGAGTGGAAAGGAGGGAGGAGGAGAGGAGGGGAGAGAGCCAGTGGAGTGGAGAGAGGAGGCAAGTCATTTGGTGGGGCCTTACCTAATGTGTACAATGCAAGGGTACACTTCAGAATAACTAAGAGTAGATTATAAATGTCTTACCACAGAAGGTAAGTAAGTGAGGTAATGGTTATGTTGGCCAGTTGGATTTAAGCACTTCACATTGTACATGTATACAGTTATGACTTAGTAAAAAATTAAAATTTAAAAAATGGAGATGTTGACCAAAGAGGCTTGGGAGATAACATGTGGGAAGTATCTGAAAATATTCTTTTTTGTTGTTGTTGTTTGTTTATTTGTTTGGTTTTTGAAGTTTTTGGCAGGGGTTGGGTTTGAACCTGAAACCCCTGGTATATGGGGCCGGTGTCCTACTCACTGATCCACAGGCATCACCCCGTTTGTTTGTTTTTGAGATAGAGTCTCACTATTTCACCCTTGGTAGAGTGCTGTGGCATCACAGATCACAGCAACCTCAAACCCTTGGGCTTAAGCGATTCTCTTGCCTCAGCCTCCCACGTAGCTGGGACTATAGGCTGAAATTATTCTGGTTGATTAGTATCTGAAAAGCATCAGTCAGTGAATTAGACTGGACCAAGAAAATTTCACAAAATGGGAAGTGTGGTTGTTTTGTGGAGACATTAAATTCCTGCACAATTTGCCCATTTATAACTAAGAGGCATTTTGAACAACACATGGGACATATTTTTGTTGAAAGTATTCAATTTCAGTTCTCTTTGAAGATCAAAAGGCATATAAAATGGGCAAAGATTGAGGAAGTATATGTCAAATATGATAATATCAAATAAATGCAATTTCTTTAACATTATCCTGGGTTCTGAATTCAGAAACTTTGGGACTCATAGTAAGCCCCATGAAAACAATTCTTAATATTAAAATTGCATGTAATATATTTCAAGTTGAAGTGACTGTTTTGTCCCATCAAGAAACTCTTTCCTCTCCCACACATCTAGAGATTAATTTTGCCCATGTTCTGACAAAACAAAGACTTGACAAATCCATTCTCATGCAGTGCAATTTTGTAAGAGGAATACCATGCCTCTGCATTTATAGCTTTTGGAAAGGCCTCTGTGTTATACTGATGCCACTAATGGCCATGTTTCAGGTCATAATTTATTGTGAAAAGGCCAGACAGAAGCTTGGGGTGGAGTCTTTTTTTGCTTCAAAGTTAATTTCTAACAAACTCAGTAAATGTCTCAAATAGTGAAGGATATAAACAAAACTGAGTTTATTTGTATTTCAAAGACTCCTGCCACAAAATTCCAAAGTTGACTTAAATTCATGCAAGGTTAGTAATTTTCTGAATGTTTATTTTTTTTCCTATTTTCTTAAACACTTGCTATATCATGAAACTACCTCCTAGTAACAGAATGTTCTCCATAGCTGAACAACTGACCTAGCAAAGCAAATATTCTTGTCATCAATTATCATTCTACAATGTCTCAGAAAACATTCTTTGAAGTAATCCTTCCTCAAACCCTGTTTGAAACTGGATTTATATAATGAATAAGTGGGTAAACATTTTGTGGAATTAAATGGATGAGGGAGAAAAATAATTTTGTCTTGCATAAAGTTCTTATCTTTAAAGGAATGCCCAAGTGTTATTCCTCCTTAAAATTCTGGGACATCCAGATGGAGAATTGTTAACCCAAGTAATTCCTAAATCATGGCTGGGATGTTGGTGAGGATTTGTGAGAATTAAGTTTAAGAGAAGAAGGGAGCTGAAACAGTCCAGTAGATACAGAAATGTTCTCTTTATTCACCAATCTTTAAATGTTCCTTTTTTTCTTTTTAATTCTTTGTAATTCAATGAGGGTACAAAGAATTAGGTTACACTGATTGCATTTGTTTGGTAAAGTCCCTCTTAAAATATGTCCTGCACCCAAGAGCTGTGCCATATACTGAAGCCCCCACCATCCTCCCTGCTCTCTCTCATTTCCCTGCCCCCCACCTTGAATTGACTTGAATTTTTCTTTTATGAGGTTATGCATTAGATCATCTATTGCTTTCATATTAGAATTGAGTACATCGGGTTCTTGCTTCTCCATTTTTGTGATACTTTACTTAGAAGAATGTGTTCCACCTCCATCCAGGTTAATACAAAAGATGTAAAGTCTCCATCTCTTTCAATGGCTGAATAGCAAGCATTCCATGGTATATCCATTTCTCTTTATTCAACATTTTTCCTAGTCTCCTTCACAATAACAATGTCTTATGCTAATTGTGAATTCTATTAAGCAACTCGATAGTCATTCAGTGTTTTCTTGAAAGGAGCATAAATATAATTATGAATTAAATATAAATTACCTCCAGTGTTATGTACAACACATCCATATTATCAATAATAACCATCTAATGTTCTCCCCCTTCCAAATTGTTATTGATACAGGAATAATTCTAAATATCCCTCTTAATAATCCAAGTTACTTAGAAGACTGTTTCCTCGAGGAATACTACTCTTGAAGTAGACGAAAGAAAAATAAGCTTATTACATTGATTATTGTAGAAAATAATTAAACTCATTAAAATATAATCTCTTTGTCCCACACATTACCATACACTGTTTGGTACATGATAAGGTATTAACAACAAATTCCTAGCCAAGGAATTATCTTTAAATGAATTTTGAAGTTCAAATGCCTGAAAATATTGAAGTGTACAACTCGAATTTAGGTGTAATTATTTTTTAATTACTTTGCAGCCTAGGAAAAATTCAGAGGCATGAGTAGGAATTGGAGACCTCAACTTATCTCTTTGTTGGGTCACTTTCAGATTATCTACCACATTCAGCTTACCTGACACTAAATTTAGATTCCCAGAGACTGTTATTTGTGGGATGTTTTAGACAAATGTATCCCTTATGTAACCTTTAATCATTGAAAGAAACTTCAAGATTCTCTCTTTGTTTATTGCTTTATTGCTTTTTCTATTTCCTTTTCCTTTATTTCTTCCTTTTCCCTTTTCTCGGTTTGGAACAATCGTGAAATTTTGAATTAAAACTAATTTTTAATGATGTTTTATAGGATTATTTAATTTATCTGTGAAAGGATAATGTTATCATCATTATATAGGTGTGTATCTTATTTTTAGGTTATACACATGCTAATGTTCTTTGAAAGACAGTAAGATGATCCCTGCAATAAATACACATCCATACAGACACAGACACACGAGCAAATTGGCGAAAGTGCTGATACATTTGTATTCTAGGTAGGGAGCATATGGGTATTATAAGTTTCTTTTGACTGTTTTGTATGCTTGAAATATTTTATTATAAAATGTACAAAGCTATTTTGTAGATGCAATTAAAGTCTATAATCAATTGACTTTAGATTATCCCAGGTAATGTTGATAAGCATGATTCAATTAAAGGCTTAATAGTAGAACTAAGCTTTCCTGAATAAGTAGGAATTCTGCCTGTGTGTTGAAGATTTAGCTCATGCCTTAAAGTTCTAGTTGCCCTTCTGAAGGCCTGCCCCATGGATGTTTGACTACCCTAACCCCTCTTCATAATCACATAAGCTCATTTATCGAAATCAGTACTTTAATATAACGTTTCTATTGCTTCTTGTCCTCTGGTTTTAAATCTTAACTAATACATCCTCTTTCCTCCAGAAGCTTAGTTTATAGTTGTAGAGATACGTACATTAAATATATGTAAAAATATATAATTTTACATATATAATATAAAAAGATCAGTGCTATATTAGAGTTACACCGATTTCTATGGCAAACCATATGGGGGCACTTAGCTCAGATTGGAGGCAATTTCAGAGACAAATGTATATCTTCCTCAACAAAGGAATGCATAATTCAAGATCTAGAAATCATGCGGTAATTGATAATGCAGTAAAGGAGTTTATTTTTGTATATATTTAAAGCTAAACTATTCCATTAACATACAATGTTAGATACAGAGACCGAAAACATTATTTTAAGGGGTTGCATGACTTCACTGAACACCATTTTGCAATGGAATTTTCTATCAATCAATTAAAAGGTTTACTTTATAGATAGTAATTTAGTTGTCTTCTCAATTTGAGGGAAACATGTACCTTCCAATTTACATGAGTTTTGTGAATGGGTTCTCTGTTCAGTTAGAGTCGAGTCTGGCTACTTAAAGTTTGCATTTCTTATGTAGATGGTGTAACTACTTGTCAAATAATATTATTTTTTGGTGCTCCTAGCACAGCTTAAATTTTCTTAGCAGGACATATCTGCAAAAGCCAATCTATTCATTTTCACATGCAGTGTCTATGTAGATTATGGATCTACAAGTAGAAAATAAATTGAAATCTAAAGATAAATCATGAGCAAACTAAATAATATTCCAAGATTTCCCTTTTGCTCTAAAGCAGAAATACTACAACAGCAATGTAGAAATATAGAGGATGTTGGTAGTAAACAGAATGAAGATAAAAAGGCTAGGATTTCTGGTTTCATAGCATCATCAACCTCTTCTATGCTCTAAATAAATAATTTAACATTTGACATTTTTATCTGTTTTTGCCAATCAGAGTCATTTTATCTCATTATTTCCTTATGGAACCTTCTACTTCCTGTTTTAAAACAACTGCTACTGTGAATGTAAAGACTTAATCAAATCCTAGTTAGTTTGTTTTAATGATACAAACATGAGTTATGCTTAGGAAGAAAGCCTAAACATTCAGATGCTTTTTAGTCAAGGGGCTAAATGAAAATTGGGAGAAAATTTTATGAGCAGAATTTTGTTTTGTCTAATGTATATGTAAAATAACCTACATCTTTGTTTTTATTTATCCATTGTTCAATCATAGGAAATTTCTATGGGAACCTAAAGCAAACGTTACTGAAATATATATTTGGAAAAATCAAACTGTATGTGAAGATAGAATGCCAAAATAAACAAAATTTCTTTTCTGAATACTCTGTATAAGCAGAATAATTACTGAAGGGAAGGCAATGTAGAAAACCAGTAAATGAGAAGTCTGGCCAAAACAAGAGGCCAGACTTAGCAATCTGGATTCTGTTCCCCAGGACACACCTCAAATTGATTTTAGGAATCTACTCAAGCTTTGAAGCTGACTAAAGCCCCCCTGCTTTTTACAAATTCAGAGGCTTAGAAAAGCATTTTCAAGACAACACTCAGAACCTAGAAGAGAAAATAATGTGCTGAAAATGTTGCCAAGCCCATTGGATAATAGATTTAATAACCTGTGCTTTTAAACAAACAACAACTTTAAAAATGACCAAATCTTTCTCAAAAAGATCATGGTACATAAACTATGGGGGGAAATTTTCTTGATCAGCAGCCACAACCATAAAAAAAAAAAAAAAAAAAAAAACCACTTTTGGTTTGAGAAGAAGCTTTTTCCTTATTTCCTGCTTTGTTTTTAAAATGAAAGTTTATCCATGATTTTCTTTTAAACATTTTTTTACAGTTTACAAAACTCTGATGCATATTTAGTTAGTAAGCCATTATAAGGAACAAGTGATTCCAAATGCTTCTGTCCTCTGTCATTTTCTTCTCCTAAAGCTGGTGAGAGAGGCTACAGATCATTACTTTATCTATAAAGACTTGTCCGTGGGTGTGAGGCAGAATAGTCATTGTTGAAGTCGGGAATTGTCTGTGTACCCCACCCCTGTGATTAACTCAGACAAGAAGGGATGTGGCAAGAGCAGATCCTGGAAAACTCAAACTTGAGATAGAGACCATGTTCTTGTTTTTCTCAACTGATTGTGCTCTAGCAGTGCCAAATGATCCTGCGAGTTGGGAAGGGTGATCTGGAAGGCAGAGTGGGAAACCATAGCAAAAAGAAGAAAATCTCCACTTTTTGAATATTCTTTTTGTAATCTAAAGCATTATTAGAGTGCCATAAAGTGACTTTTTTGGTTAAAGTTTTTGCTTGATGAATATGCTTGTCTGCTTGTATTTTAATGATTATGATTATTGTACCTTTCTAGAAAAAAATATTTAAAGTTTATTTAATTTTTATAATTAAATCCAATAAAATTTAAGTGATCATTTTAGTGGATTAAATACAAGAGAGTTAGTAGGTTGTGTGCCCTGTAAGGGAATCGTCAGCATTCTTGGCTCTTCCCTGAGACACCAGTAGTGCCCCCTCTCCAGTTGTGATGCATTAGCAAACGACTTCTGCGAGGCCAAGCTTCTCCCTCTATGGCCAACTGAAAACCTCTGCTTTAAAGAGAAAAAGAAAAAGCAACGCCAAAAGTCTAGCAAATTATATAATTATGAAAATATAGTTAGAAGACATTAAAGAGAAGAAAGACAAAAAGAAGGATGGCTGAAAATATGGGTTTGAGGAGGGTAGATTCATAACTGAAGAACTCTATTTTCTCTTCCCCAGAGAAGGAAAAGTGGAACAACTATTAAAAGTGAGAGGGCGTTGTGATGCTAGTAGACTTTTAGTGGTTTGATAAAGGATATGACTTAGGATTTGCCAAAACAACTTGCCAAGGAATATTGAGGAGCAGCTGAGGTTAAATAATGACCTGAAATGGTGCCAATAGGCAAGCTGATGAAGTCTTCCCGAGCCATGTTCAGCCACAAGGGAAGTAGTAAGCAGAAAACAAATGGTGAGACTGATAAGAGTTTGAGGGTTTCATAGGGCAGATATGGCCCGAGAATATGATGCAAAGAAATTAGATCCAAGGACAGAATATAGGTAAAATGATTAATGATTAGGTTCATGCTTGGCCTTGAGAAGAAAATCAGCAACAGAGGGAAAAATAGAGGAGGGGTGGGTAAAATATTAAGGCATTGCAGGTTTTACTTTTTAAAAGTGTACTTCATGTATAATAATACTAATAAAGCTCTAAAAACATGTAGTTATTCAAAGGGTTGGGAGGTGTATGTATATTCATATGAGAAGTGACCCCATAGTATTTAATGGGCAAATACTATGCAGCAATTTCATTAGCTCTGTGTATCAGTTATATACGCACATGAATATTTATATGCCTCTTTGATAATATAAAGTGTATATATGAATATATTCTAAATCTTTATCTATCTCTAGTTAACATTTCAGAGTTTTGGTAACTTATTTTCAGGAATCATTGATTTCCTTTGTTGTGATAATAGAAAGTAAATGTGCTTATATAATCAATCTGTTAATCAAGTAGGACTCATTAGAGTTATTAGAGAGTTTACTTTGTCTCTTATCATCCCTTTAATGTTGTAGAGAAAATTTTTTCTCTACCACTAGATGAAAATATGGAAAGGACCCCATAATGTCTGGTTGCTTTTGGATAGTATAAGATCTATGGGCACTTTAAGTTGCAAACACAATCTACTTACTTCAGCAAACTAAAGTATCTAGTCATAAATATTAACTTGTATTTTAATCTCTGTTAAAGATCATTTGTCTTTCTATTCCTCTGACAGGTGGGATTAGCCTCCGGTGGGGGGGGAGGGGGCTTCCACCTATCAGAAAATTAGTTGGGGTGGATGTTCTTGTCACTCAATTCTAACCCTACTGCCACATGCTATTTCTAACATCTTAGCCGGGTCTGAAGGGAGAGAACACACAAAAGAAGCCACAGAACATTCCTTTCTGACCTGCACTGCTGCATGCAGCCTTGTGCAAGCTGCTTCTAGCAAGTAGTTAGAGGTGTGGTTCTTCTTGCAGGGTATTTTCTGGGTTCCATAAAGGCAACTTGTTAGTTTCCCTTAGACACTCCTTTCCATCGTGTGAGGGATGCCTCTCTATTGCTGGCCACTATGGATCTGCTGTAGCTTTTGCCAGCAGGAGGTACATGCTATAGACATGCTATCGCCATAGGAGGCTATTCTCTTGGCTGGGGTCATTTCGAATGACCACCTCCCCACAGGCTAATGTTCCCTTCTGCACGACACACCCAGTCCCTGGGATTCATGTACTTAGACCTGCCTGTCCCCATTTGAGACCGCTGCTTCTTTCCAGCTGCAGCTCCCTATTCTACTGCCAAGAATGCTGTTTCTTCCTCAGTTATGAGTCAACATTTTGTCTCCCACTAGAGGGAATACATGTCAAGCATGCTGAGCGTGCCTATTCAAACCCCTCTCACTAGGCTCTGGATGAAAATGTGCCATCTCTACCCTTTGCCTCTTTTGGAAGAGAGAGTGAGAGTCTCTGCACAGCAATTATTTTCACAAAAGCTCAGCTCTTTTGACTCTTAAATGACCTCCATTTGTTATATCCATTGTACGTTTAATCTGATGAAGAAGCCTCAGGATGGGGAGCACAAGTATTTTGTAACTGATCCTCATATATTTTCACTGAAACCTTAATTTCAGTGTACCAAACAATTAACATTTTTATTAGTAAGTTTCCATAACTGATACTTCAAACAAACTTCCAGTTTAACATCTTGCTGTATATCTAAAGGAGAAAATGTATAAAGAGGCTCAATTTGCGTCTCTAAGCTTGATAAGTCACTGACTGGGCTTAGGGACACAAACATTGCTAAAAGGTGATATAATAAGCAATGTGCAAAGGGGAAGAAAACTACAAACAATTAAACAAATGGTGACTTTCTGATTCTGTATACTCTATTCATAAGGGAGGAGCAGGAGGAGTTGGCCCAATATTCCAATTCTGGAAGAGGCCTTGAACGAGGCTCTGCTTCTAGATGGGCTCCCTGAAGTACCCAGACCCACTGTGAGAGACAGAATGGTGTATCAGGTTCAATTGGAGAACAATCCCAGACAATTATCCAAAGGGCTTGTCATAAACTGGATTATGCTCTCCCCAACTCATATGTTGAATCCCTAACCGGCATTATGACTATAGCTGGAGATAAAGCCTATAACATGTTATTAAGGTTAGCAAAGTCATAAGAACAGGGTCTTAATCTGATAGAACTAGTGTCCTCAGAAGAAGAGGAAGAAATTGCAGAGATCTCTCTGTGTTTCTCTCCACAAGGGAACATAGAAATGACCATGTGAGGACATAAAGAGAAGGCAGCCATCTACCAGCCTGGAAGAGAATTCTCTCCAGTAATCAATGCTAGCCGCAACTTGATCTTGGTCTCCTAGCCTCCCAAACTGTGAGAAAATAAACTCAAATTGTTTAGCTTCCTAGTCCATGGATTTTTTTTCATGAAAGCTTTAGCAGGCTAACACAGGTCTTCTCAGATACCTTATGTTATTTTATACTCATAACAATAGCATGCTTGAGAGATTAAGGAACCTTGAGACTCAGAGAAATAAAGTCAGATTCTCTTATTTTCAACATTGTGTTCTTTCCCCTATCCTACAATGATGTTTTAAGAGTATTGTGGTTCCTTTGGGCAGTAAGGAACCAAAACAAAAATGAATTCTGAGTTTATATTTCAATAACAAGCCTTTAGTGTGCATGGATAGGAGAAAAAAATCAAGTTTTTCCAGGATTTCATGGAGTTCTCTTTCGAAGGATTTATCAATTTTCATTTCAAAGCTGTGTGTGCACGTATGTGTGTGTTCACGAAATAATGGATCATGAAGGCAGTCAAAACACACATCGTACATTTTAATTCCATGTATTAATGAGCAGTAATCTTTCTCCTCTCATATAAAACTAGGTATTACCACAATCAATAGTCTTTTCCCTTTCAGTTTCTTATTGTGGGTAAACTTGGTATGGAATTACACTTGTTTCTGTAAGTCAAGAAGACTTGTGGAGATGTAAAGGACTGAAAGAATCACATAAAATACTTAAAGAACATTGAACGGAGATATTTTCATCAACCTGATTAATATCTCCAATTGTATGTGAAGCCGACACACTGTACTCCTTGACTGAATTATTGTACACAGCTATGACTCAATAAAAAAAAAAAAAAAAAAAAAAAGAACATTGAACGGAAGACACCTATCTCTCTGGTGACAGAACGCTGGTGAAATTTTCATTTTCCAAATATCTTCTTACTTTTGGCATTTCATTGGGAAAAATATATTTGGAGATTTAATAATAAAATTGAACTGTTCTCAGAAGGGCATTTTCATAGTCTGAAATTTATCATTTCCATTGTCAAACATATTTCTCAGTTTGATTTCTACAAAATTATTTGAATTATTTTTATGTAACTCATGATTTGGATTGGATAATAGCCATCAGTAATTTTATGATGAACATTTGTGGTGTGATACTGTGATATCCTAATAATAGAGATACAATTTTCTTTGCTAAAATCTACTTTGTCTGATATAAGTAGCTAATCCAGCTTTCCTTTTATTACTGTTTGCATGAATATGGTATACCTTTTACTGTCCAACAACTTGCTTTTCATTGTCCTATTTATCATTCACATTTAATATGATTACTAAAATTTTATATTTAAAGATACTAGTTTTTAGTTTATATTTGTTCTGTTATTTATTCTAGATTTTTATCATTAATTCAATTTCAATTTATAAATTGTTTTCAGTGACATCTTATCTTTCTGTGGCTATTTTGAATATTTTCTCTAGGGATTACAAATATACATATTAAAACTTTTAATACCTAATTAAAAATCAATATTTTACCACTTCAAAGAAATGGAGATGACTTATCAGTCTTTGGAGATATTTACCCTCCTCTTTGTATGTTAGATGTCTTATAAATTATGTGCAGTCTATGAAAATCCCTTCAACAAAGTAATATTTCCCTTCTATGGTCAAACACATTTTAAAAACTCAGGATGGGCTTGCTGCCTGTAGCTCAGTGAGTAGGGTGCCAGCCACATACACTAAGGCTGATGGGTTTGAGCCCGGCCCAGGCCTGCTAAACAAAAATGACACCTGCAACCAAAAAATAGCCGGGTGTTGTGATGGGTGCCTGTAGTCCCAGCTACTCTGGAGGCTGAGGCAAGAGAATTGCTTAAGCCCAAGAGTTTGAGGTTGCTGTGAGCTGGGATGCCATAGCACTCTACCAAGGGTGACATTGTGCGACTCTGTCTCCAAAAAAACTAAAACAACAACTCAGGATGAACATAATAGTCTTTAACATTTACCTAATATTTATTATTTCTTTTGTTCTGCTTCCCTTAGTAATGTTTAAAATTCCCCTCTGGTAGTCTGTCGAAAGAAGGTCCTGTAATGATTTGTTTAGTGAATATCTGCTTGCAATGAATTTTCTTAATCTTCATCATATGAATATATCTTTATTCAACTATCAATTTGCTGCATATAAAATTCTAAGTTGACAGTCTTTAATTTTGGTACTTTCAAATGTCTACTGCTCCTCCCAAAGATGTAACTACATAAAGTGATGAATATGCTTATCTCTTTGCTTGTGTTAATCATTTCATAATGTTGATATACATCAAAACATGTTGAACTTCTTAAATATAACTAATATTTATTGTCAATGGTATTTCAATAAAACTAGGAAAAATATTTCATTTCCTTGTGATAGCTATATTTTTGATGAGCAATCTAATGCCATTCAAATTGATATGGTCTAGGATAGTGGTTCTCAATCTGTGGGTCGTGACCCCATTGGGAGCCTCCTGCATATCAGATATTTACATTAGAATTCATAACAGTTGCAAACTTACAGTTATGAAGTAGCAACGAAAATAATTTTATGGTTAGGGATCACCACAACATGAGGAACTATATTTAAGGGTCGTGACATTAGGAAGGTAGAGAGCCACTGGTCTAGGATATAATCCAACATTACTCAGCATAAAAAGAAAGAGGAAAATCTCAATGTGGGTGGGCAAAGATGATCAAAATATGCCCTTTGTTGTGCTAAGCCTGGGCAATAGGTGAATGAGAAAGATTAAAAAGGACCACTGGGAGTAAGGAGACAGAAAACTCTCCCCAGATGCTTCTGTTTATGAATCCACAAAGATCCCAAGCAAAATAGAGGTTGATGGTGCATGTGATGTAAAAGGGCTTCTCATACAGTGATAAGGTAGGTTGTCATCTTTTATAAACAGAATAACTCCTTTATGCTTGGAATTAAAGTTTTTAATTCTATTAAATTTATAAGAAAGTTAGCATTACATTAATACCTATGCCTTTGTCTGAAAATGCCATCTACCATCTACCAATTTAGCATTTTATGGGAATAGCCTATCACATTCATACACAGAATAATTATCACACTCATGTCCTTAAACACAAACATTAACATTTCTTGGTTAGTGGAAAAGATTATTATTTTAGATTTAGTTCATACTGTAAGAAAACGATCTATTTTTCTGAAATGTAAGACATTTTTTCTTATTCCAAGGATTAAAATAAAATGTGAAAATAATAACACTGTCTTTACATATAATAAAAATAGAATTTTAAATCTAGAAATGCATTAATTTAATTTTTTCTTTAGTGATGAACAAATGGGATCTTGAGTGAATAATTTGAGTACCCTGAATAACACTGTGAATTAATGATAGAGTCATTAATTAATTATTATTATTATTATTTTTGCTAGCATATGGCATGTTTAGAGAATTCCAGAAGAGGGATTTTCCTTCAGCATACTGGACACAACATCAAATGGATATCATATTAATTTTAAGAAATGGCCCACTCTTAGGAATAGCTGCAACTGCTTCATTTTGTTAAACATTTTATAAAGGAAAGAAGGCAACAAAATATAGTGGAAGAAATATATAGTTTCGATCCACAGATCTCTGAATTCAAATCAATTTTCTATCCCTTAGTAGTTATAGGATACTTTTTATGAACTTGAAAATGAGTTAAATTTGTTCTTAATGAAGAACTGAGCTTGGAAATGAGGGTTAGATCTTACCCATTTGTTCTCTGCCTTCATTGGCTGAAATGTCCCTGTAGTTTGATGATTGTGTAGCCTAATTCACTAATTATGCAATGCAGTTATGTAAAAACTCAGAAAAGAAAATAATCTAAATAATTCCTAATAACCTAAATAATTCATATTTTGTTCGAAAATTTACACACAACTTCCAGTAATTATAAACCCCTTTTGCTCTCATATCCTAAAGTTTAATACTCTGATACCAAGAATGATGACACAAAATATCTGTAATTTCCAGTTATTATCTTCAAAAGGCGTGTCTTCATTAGGCAGGATGTGGAAATGTTTGCTTAAATGTGAGAAGTAAGCCTTGAAACAATAAAACTGCCAGAGGAAAAGCTAAAATCCCTGACACAGCTCTTGGGAAGGGGATGGTTAGGCCTGAAAATGAGATGGGAAGCACCAGGTGAATTCACTGGCTTAGTCCATGCATGGGAAAATACGCCTCACCAGCTTCTCTTACTGACTCAACTTTGCTGTATTAATAATATTTTTTTTTGATTTTTTGCTGCATATGAGTAGAAATCTAGTAGCTCAGATGTGTGCCAATAGTGACGGCTCATCCTATTTGCTGTAGTAGCTTTTTTGTTAGTTTGTTGGTTAGTATCAAAGATAAAGGTATATTCTTCCCTGCACATAGCCACCATACATCAAGGGCTTATGCAAGTGAAGGGAGGCAGGAAAACCTAAAAACAGGGTCTGGGGATGGTGGAGGGCGTTCATTAAGTAGCTAAAACTGAAAGACATAAACTTACCTGTCTGCATTAATTTTCTGTTCTCATCCAGCTACATTGGAAGAGCAGGAAGATGCAGCAGGTGGTAATGAAGTACCTCTGTACTCTTTTTTTTTCTTCTCTTAGACAGAATCTCACTTTGTCATCCCTGGTGGAGTGCCATTGCATCATAGCTCACAGCAACCTCAAACTCTTCGGCTCAAGGGATTCCTTGTCTCAGTCTCACAAGTAGCTGGAACTATAGGCATCTGCCACAACACCCGGCTATTTTTCAAAACACGGGGAGGTGTCTCATTGTGGCTCAGGCTGGTCTTGAACTCAGGCAATCCACGTCTCGGCCTCCCAGGGTGCTAGGATTATATGCATTGAGCCACCGTGCCTAGCCCACATACTCCTCATCATTAATGGGGAAAGAGGGCCTGACATTCTCTGAAGTTTCTATGAAAAATCATCAGTTCTTTTCCCCCCATGGGACATGAGGACAATGATAGGACAAAGCATGTTCTGGGCAAACCTCTTGTGTAAGGCATGATACTTTTTTTTACATCTTTGTACGGACATCCCTGTCAGTGTCTACATCTGGCTGTACCCAACCTTTTTTGTTTTTATTAAATCATAGCTGCGTACATTAGTGCAATCAAGGGGTACAATGTGATGCTTTCATATACATTCTAAAATGTTTTCATCAAACTGTTTAACATAACCTTCATGGCATTTTCTTAGTTACTGTATGAAGACATTTATATTCTGCATTTAGTAAGTTTTGCCTGTACCCTTCTAAGATGCACCATAGATGTGGCTCCACCAATTACCCTCCCTCCACCCCAAATTCCCCCCTCCCCTCCAATCCCATATTCTTGTGCTATAGCTGGGTTATAGGCTTCATATGAAACCTTTAAATTAGCTTTATAGTAAGGCTGAGTACATTGGATATTTTTTCTTCCATTCTTGAGATACTTTGCTAAGAAGAATATGTTCCAGCTCCATCCATGTAAACATGAAAGAGGTAAAGTCTCCATCTTTCTTTAAGGCTGTATAGTATGCCATGATGTACATGTACTATAATTTATTAATCCATTCGTGGGTCGATGGGCATGTGGGCTTCTTCCATGACTTAGCAATTATGAATTGGGCTGCAATAAACATTCCGGTACAGATGTCTTTGTTGTAGTGTGATTTTTGGTCTTCTGGGTATATACCTAGTAAACGAATTATAGGGTCAAATGGAAGGTCTATTTTTAGATCTCTAAGTATTCTCCAAACATCCTTCCAAAAGGAATGTATTAGTGTGCATTCCCACCAGTAGTGCAGAAGTGTTCCCTTTTCTCCACATCCACGCCAACATCTATGGTTTTGGGATTTTGTCATGTAGGTTAATCTTACTGGAGTTAGGTGATATTTCAAAGTAGTTTTGATTTGCATTTCTCTGATGATTAAAGATGGTGAACATTTTTTCATGTGTCTGTAGGCCTTGTGCCTTTCTTCTTTGGAGAAGTTTCTCTTCAAGTCCTTTGCCCACCCTGAGATGGGATCACTTGTTCTTTCCTTGCTAATATGTTTGAGTTCTCTGTGTATTCTGGTTATTAAACCTTTGTCAGAGGTATAACCAGAAAATATTTTCTCCCATTCTGAGGGCTGTCTGCTTGCTATACTGACTATGTTCTTAGCTATACAGAAGCTTTTTAGTTTGATCTGGTCCCAGTAGTGTATTTTTGATGCTGCTTCAATTGCCTGGGGAGTCCTCCTCATAAAATAATCATCCAAGCCATTTCCTTCAAGAGTTTCCCCTGCACTTTCTTCTAATATTTTGATAGTTTTGTGTGTTAAGTTTAAATCTTTAATCCAGTGAGCATCTACCTTAGTTCATGGTGAGAGGTATGGGTCCAGTTTTAGTCTTCTACAGGTCATCAGCCAGTTCACCCAGCACCATTTGTTAAATAGGGAGTCTTTTCCCCACTGAATGTTTTTAATTGGCTTGTCAAAGATCAAGTAACAGTAAGTAGCTGGATTCATCTCTTGGTTCTCTATTCTGTTCCCAACATCTACCTCTCTGCTTTTGTGCCAGTACCATCCTGTTTGATCCTCTACTGATCCTCTACTATATATTTATAGTAGAGTCTCAGGTCTGGTAGCGTGATTCCTCCTGCCTTGTTTTTATCTCTGAGTAATGTCTTGGTTATTTGAGGTTTTTTCTGATTCCATATAAAATGAGGTATTATTTTTTCAAGATCTTTAAAATATGACAATGGAGCTTTAACAAGAATTGCATTGAAATTATATATTGCTTTGGGAAGTATAGACATTTTAACAATGTTGATTCTTCCCAGCCTTGAGCATGGTATATTTTTCCATTTGTTAACATGTTCAGCTATTTCTTTTCTTTAAGTTTCATAGTTCTCTTTATAGAGATCTTTCACATCCTTTGTTAGGTAAACTCCCAAATATTTCATCTTCTTTGGCACTACTGTGAAAGGAATAGAGTTCTTGACTGTTTTTTCAGTTTGGCTATTGTTGATATATATAAAGGCTACAGATTTCTGGGTGTTGATTCTGTGGCTTGAGACACTGCTGCATTCCTTGATCACTTCTAAAAGTTTTGTAGTAGAATCCCTGGTGTTTTCCAGATATACAATCATATCATCTGCAAACAGTGAAAGTTTGATCTCTTCTAACCCTATGTGGATACCCTTGATTGCCTTTTCTTCCCTGAATGCAATGACTAAAACATCCGTTACGAGGTTGAAGAGCAATGGAGACAATGGGCAACCTTGCCTGGTTCCTGATCTAAGTGGAAATGATTTCAATTTAACTCCATTCAAT
>CAUYRH010059472.1:0-25381 GCA_963574655.1 Perodicticus potto | reverse complement strand
AGGAACAAGCTCTCTTGTTCCCTCTGAGGTCCCGCCGAGGTCTGCTTGGAGAGGAACAAGCTCTCCTGTTCTCTCTCTGACGTCCTGTGGAGGTCTGCTTGGAGAGGAACAAGCTCTCCTGTTCTCTCTCTGACGTCCTGCGGAGGTCTGCTTGGAGAGGAACAAGCTCTCCTGTTCTCTCTCTGACGGCTTGCGGAGGTCTGCCCCTGAGCTCTTTGCTCAGGGGTTTATATAGTCCCAGGGAGTTGTTTTGACAGAACTTCTTAGGGCGTGGGTCTTCGTCAGTTACAGCCAGCTGTCCAATGAAGACCCAGGCCCTGGAAACTGACATGATATTGACCAGTCAGATGTGCGGAAGAGCAGACAGCAAGGCGCCATCCATGAAATTTACCAGCCAGAAGAGCACGGGAAGGAGACAGCAAGGCACCATTGTCTTCGCACAGGTGTCCGGCCCTTCCGCAAGCTGGTTTCTCCATCCGCCACAGCATCAGCGCTGCCAGGGCCAAGGCCGCAGTTGTAGGGCTGCCTGGTCCTGCATCAATAGTACTCTCCCGTGGACTCATCTCCAGCCACACCTGTCTTCCTTCTTCCCTGAAGGTGCCAGGCAGGACCCTAGCCTTAGGAGTGGTGAGTCTTCCTGCTGGAATGTTCTTCCTCCAGATATCTGAGGTGCTGTCTCCCTCACCTCATTCAAGTCTTTGCTAAAGTATCTTCCGGAGGAGCTGATCGCCTGCTTAAAACTGCACACTGCCCTGCACACCTCCTCCCCTCCGGCATGCCCGATCCCCTTGCCGGCTCTGTTCTTGCTTCTTAGCCACCCCACTGTCCCCTCTGAGTGTGCCATCTCACCAACACACTTGTGTTTACTTTCTCTTCTTCTCTAGTAGATTGGAAGTTCCGTGAGGGCAGGGCGCTGTCTGTTGTGTTCACCGATGAAAAGTGCCTCAAATAGTGCCTAGTTCACGAAATAGTTATTGAGTGAATAGATTTAAAAAGAGCTCGGAGAAGCTTCCACTATCTCTTAGGAATGTCAATTTTGGAAAGGCAAGATCCTTTTTAAAATTGTATTACTTGCTTTGAATCCCATGCCCAGTATAGTATCTGGACCTAATAGGCACCCCATAGATATCTGTGGCATGATAAGTGAACACACATTTTTATTTAGATGTATAGCCCATCTTTTTCATACAAATGGTTTTTATTGAATAATTTTAAAAAGACTCAAAGGCTCAGCATTTTCCCAGCTGAGGCAGAGGTTTTACAGCACTGCAGGAAGCTGAAGCCCCTGGGCAGTGCTGGCATTCTCTCTGCTCTGTCACACAGATTCTGTGTCCTGAGCTAAGTAAACCAGGGACTTAGACCAGGGATGTGAGCGGCCTCCTCCAGCTACTCCACCCGCAACACTGACTCTTACCTTCTTTTTTTTCTCTAACTGACCTGTAGGAGATCCAGACAGAGACTAGTGCACATGAGACAGCAATGTAACAGGTGCCTGGGCAGAGGCAGACATCGACGGATGCCTCCCACTTCCTTAAGTCACTGCACAGTGACAGGTGTCAGACTGAGCACTCAGGTGGCGACTGACAAAGGCACTGGACAGCCCTTCAGATAAGAGGAAATGATGACGAGGGGACCAACACAGTGCATGTTCCTTGTTGAAAGATGGTGATGTGATGTCATTCTGTGGCTCAAAGATGGTGATGTGATGTCATTCTGTGGCTCTTAGGTGCCTCAGGGTTTTTGACCTCAAATGCCCTTCTGAGTTAGGTGATATGAGTCTTGGTAAAGAATAAATGACAAAGGCCCATTAGTGAAATTTTAGTGACTACATTTCAACAGCATCGTAGCAGAATGTAAGACAGGTGGATGCTCAGATCCACTATTAAAGTGGTATCTACAGCATATTCGGATGTATTTTAATATTCCTGTGATAGAAAAATTGAAGTGAATTGGGAATTCAATATACTTCCACTCTTCACACCTTACCATTCCCTTCACACCCTGGTAGTTTGGGGATCACTCATGTTCTTCCTAATCCTGTTTTTCTCATAGATACATAATTAGATTAAATTTAAAGCACCAAAATGAGTTGCATAAGCACAATTTACAACAGCAAAGATACGACATCAAACCTAAGTGTCCGTCAGTAGATGAGCTGACAAAATGTGATATATATGGTATATATGGAATACTTCTTGGCTGTAAAAAGAATAAAATAATGTCCTTTACAGCAACTTGGATAGAACTGAGTTGAACATCCTGAGTGAAGTAACTCAGGAATGGAAAAATTAAGTACCACATGTTCTCACTTATAACTAGGAGCTAAAAAATGGGGATGCTTGGCTATATGGAGTAGGATAAAAGAAATTGGAGCCCAAAAGGGAGGCAGGACAAAACATTTCTTATTGGGTACAGGGTACACTATGCAGATGATGCATACACCAAAAACCCAGACTCTGCCACTATACAATATATCTATGTGGCTGGGGGTGGGGCTCACACCTATAGTCCCAGCACTCTGGGAGGCCAAGGCAGGTGGATGGCTTGAGCTCAGAAGTTCGAGAACAGCCTGAGCAAGAGCAAGACCCCGGCTCAATTAAAAATTAACAAAAACCTAGCTGGGCATTGTGAGGCATGCCTGTAGACCCTTTAGCTACTCGTGAGACTGAGGCAAGAGGATTGCTCAAGCCAAAGAGTTTGAGGTTGCTGTGTGCTAGGAGGCCAGGACCCTCTACCCAGGGTAACAGAGTGAGACTCTGTCTCAAAAACAAATAAAAACCCCTCACTATATCCTTCTAACAAAACTGCCACTATGTCCCCTAAATTGATAAAAATAAAAATAAATAAGTTGCATACAGGATGTTCATTGGGCTCAGTTTCCACCAGACCTCATGGTCTCCTACCTAGACATTTACTTCTACTTAGCAGCATTAGGTAGGTTAAGGGTGGACGAAGCTACTTAGCATAGCTTTATCTTGTTGTAAGAGGAAAAAAGAAAAAGGTAAGTTTTAGACAAATTTCCATTCCCTCCTGGTAAAAAGACTTAGTGGTTGTTTTCTTTCTCTTGGGATTCCCTTTTGAAAACCCTTTTAGGATAAATTTATGATTTTATATTTATCATAAGAGAATGATGATTGCTCCTAGTTAATTCATTAATAGTAATAAATTACATACAAATTTATGAACTGACCTTTTGACCCAGGAATACTATTTCCAGGAATCCATCCAAAGTACACTTTTAATAATAATAAAAAAAATGTGCCAAGTTAACTGCAGCATTATGATTGCACAATGTTAGACAGAACTTAAGTGCTCAGACTCAAGACAGTGGTTGAATAAACCACAGGATGGCCATGAAATGGAGGACTATGCAGCTGCAGAAAGGGACAAGGAAGATGTTCGTGAAGTGAGATGCAGCAATTTTCACGGTATATGGATGGGAGAAAAAGCTATAAAACACTACTTATAGTCAGCCTGCAATCCTAGCAAATTGGGAGGCTGAGGTGGGAGGATTATCTGAAGCCAGGAGTTCAAGACCAGCCTGCTCAACGTATTGAGCTCTGTCTTTACAAAAAAATATTTTTTTAATTAAATCATAGCTGTGTACATTAATGCAATCATGGGGTACAATGTGCTAGTTTTATATACAATCTGAAATACTTTCATTGAACTGGTTAACATAGCCTTCATGGCATTTTCTTAGTTATTGTGTTCAGACATTTATATTTTGCATTTAGTAAGTTTCACCTGTACCCTTCTAAGATGCACCATAGGTGTGGCCCCACCAATTACCCTTCCTCCCCCCATTTTCCCCCTCCCCTCCACTTTCTTGCCCCTTTCCTCATATTCTTGTGCTATAATTGGGTTATAGCTTAAAGCTATAAATTAGTTTCATAGTAGGGCTGAGTACATTGGATACTTTTTCTTCCATTCTTGAGATACTTTGCTAAAAAGAATATGTTCCAGCTCCATCCATGTAAAGATGAAAGAGGTAAAGTCTCCATCTTTCTTTAAGGCTGAATAATATTCCATGATATACATGTACCACAATTTATTAATCCATTCATGGGTTGATGGGCACTTAGGCTTTTTCCATGACTTGGCAATTATGAAAAAAACATTCTGCAAAAAACATTCTGATACAGATATCTTTGTTATAATGTGGTTTTTGATCTTCTGGATATATACCTAGTAGAGGAATTATAGGATCGAATGGCAGGTCTATTTTTAGATCTCTGAGTGTTCTCCAAACATCTTTCCAAAAGGAACGTATTAGTGTGCATTCCCACCAGCAATGTAGAAGTGTTCCCTTGTCTCCACATCCACGCCAACATCTCTGGTTTTAGGATTTTGTGATGTGTGCTAATCTTACTGGAGTTAGATGATACCTCAAAACAAAAAAATAAATGTTTTATTTTAGAGTAGTTTTAGATTTACAGAAAAACTACGAAGAATGTACAGAGAGTTTCCATAGATAATCCACACCCAGCTTCCACTCTTCTAGGATTAATATTTCATTAAGATTTAATATTTAATTAAATATTTAATTAATTAAGATTAATTAATATTTCACATTAGTAAATACTCTTCCCACAACAAACTGATATGGATACATTCTTATTAACTAAAGTCCACATCTCACTTAGTTTTCCTTAGTTTTTACCCTAATGTCATTTTTCTGTCTCAGGATCCTATCTAGAGAACATTAATTACATTTAATCCTTGTGCATCCTTAAGCTCTGAATGGCTGAAACAGAGCCATAGCTGTTCCTTGTTTTTGATATTCTTATAGTTGAGAGGAGTTCAGGTTGAGTATTTTGTGGAATATTCCTCACCTGGGATTTGTCTGATAATTTCTATCCTGATTAGATTGTGGTTATAGGTTTGGGGGAGGAAGTCCTCAAAAGTAAAGAATGCTTTTCATGACTTCGGTCACCTGGGAAACGTGGTATTTGTCTACCGTAACCGAGTCCATCCTCTTCCCCGGTTGTGTACTTTGGAAGGAATTCACCACGTCCAGCTCCCACTTGAGGAGTAGAGGGTATTGTCCTATCTCTTTTGAAGGTAAAATATTTACAACAATTATTTGAAATTCTTCTGCTTAGGAAATTTTTCTAGTTTCCCTCGTTTTGTTATATATCTAATCACTTATTTTTATCAGTATGGACTCGGGGATATTTATTCCTATTTAATACTTTATCTTATAATCTAATACTATTTTATTTATTTTGTTCTCAAATTGTAGCAACATTTTCCATTGGAAGCTCTTTGAGTTGGCTTTTGTGCCCCTTTGACACCTCCGCCCTGTGTGTGTGTTTTTCTGCACCTTGTGTTAGCCGTTCCTCACGTCCTAGCACTGCGATACCCCAGGCTTGTCTCAAATATTGCATGCCCCAGGCTCAGAATTAGCTCTTTCTCCAAGAAATCTTCATTCCTTATTATTCAAATGGAAATTTTTAATGTCAGTTTCTCTCCTGGCTTTAAGGACACATAATAAAGATGGTAGGAATTCATTATTTGTTTTTCTAAGCCATGTCGACAGTGTAGGAAACTCGGTGCCTCAGAGTAAGCACGTATGGCACGTTACATATGGGCCAAATGTATTGTAGGTTTCCAAAGGTATGAAGATGATACAGAACATCAACTGAGCATTTCCTACAGGTGTTCCAACTCTGTGCACCATTCCCAGTGCATTACATTAACAGCTAAACCCTATAACAATTCTGGGGTAAGAGCCTCTTATTATTCTCATTTTATAGGCTAATATGCAAGGTGACGCCCTGCCACCCAGGGGCTCACCTTCTCATGGACAAAATATACATCAGAGGACATTAACAGCGGGGAAGAGAGGCACCCAGTTCAGCTGTGGGTTTAGGGAGGAATTCCTGGATGAGGTGACATCTGAGTTGCATCCTGGGGGACGAAAAAGAATTATAAGCAGAATATCTGGGGTCATGTTTCTGGAAAAAGAGAGACTGTAAGTAAACACGCTAAAAAGTGAATTCACCTACCAAGTAAGCAGTGAGACACTTCCAGGCAGGGAAAGAGGAAAATTGAGGTTGATGAGGAAGAAAAGGGGCTCAGGCTTAGCATATGTGTCTGTCCTGAGAGGAACCTTGGACCTCCTTGTAAATGACTGGGAAAGAGGGAGCAATGTGCTGAAATGTGATCTTACAGGCAGATCATTCTGACACAGTGCAGATGACAGACGGAAAGTATTAGATGAAGCTATAAGACTAATTATCAGGGAATGGCAAAGGTCCAGGGGAGGGATTTTCAGGGCCTAAGCTAGAACAGAAACAGTTCAAATTAGAGAAACTCATGTATATTAAATTGGCAGGACATAAAATTTGAGCAACAACAAAGCTATTGCATTTCTTTTCTTTCTAACGTGTATAGTATGAGCCCCTGGGCAATAAAAGAGAAGAGCTTTAAGGAGAATATGCTAAGGAGAAGTTCACAAATATGACTACAGCATCCTATAATATGAGTCTTGGGAACCTGAATTTGCCAGAAAAGGAGTCAAGAAGAAGAACCTTCATATGCAGGGTAATGGTAACATCATTCATCTGCAAGAATAAACAAGTGTGGTTTGGAGCAAAGCCACCAAAGTTGAACTTGACCTCTTCTGCTTAGCTGAGTTATCTGGCCTAGAGCTCTTAAGTCTTAGATCCCCTTGTTTCTAAAGTGGAGAAACAGGCCAGCTGCCTGCCGAGGCTGTCACAGGACAAGAGTTAATGCTCGTGATGCTTTGGACACAGAGGTGTGCGCCACCTGTGCTTATTGCTCTCCCATTTCCAGGGTTGTATTGTTTACTTTCTCATCAATTTCTTTTAATCTCTCAGCACCTTTTAACATTCCCTCTTCATGGAACACAACTTCACCACAGAGAAGTGAACGAAATCTGCCCGAGGGAAAGAGCTTCCAGAACTGGTTTGGGGCTCCAATATCAGAATCTCTCTGCTACATTTTCATCAGAGAGAAACTTATTGAATATGAAGCTAGTCCTTGATCAGTTACCTTGTTCGTTCATTTAACAAGCATTTGTTTAAAGTGCTATTCTATGGCAAACATATGATTAGGGAATAGCGGAAACCAAGTAGATACAGGCCCACCTTCTAGTTGGAGAGATATGCCAACGCACAAGCAACAAGAGCAATTCCAAAAACACATAAATATGAAACGTGACATTGGAGATGGCTAAGTGCTATGGAAAACATTAAGCTGGAATATGTCTGACCTGCAGCTTATTGTTAATTGGCCCTGCTTCAACTATTTTGCCCAGATTAAATTTTTTGCAATTGGCTCAGCACCCTTAGCACAGTGGTTTTAAAGCCAGCCACATACACTGAGGCTGGCAGGTTCAAACCCAGCCCAGGCCAACTAAGCAACAATGACAATTACAACAAAAAATCATAGCTGGGTGTTGTGGCAGCACCTGTCCTCCCAGCTACTTGGGAAGCTGAGGCAAGAGAATCGCTTAAACTTAAGTGTTTGAGGTTGCTGTGAGCTGTGACGCTATGGCAGTCTACCAAGGGTGACATAGTGAGACTCTGTCTCAAAAAATATATAAAAAAATATATATATTTTTTTTTTTTTCTGCAATTGACTGTCTCATTGTAGCGTGTTGCTTTCATTTTAAGATCTTTTTCTACACTGGTTCTGTGGACAGAGAAGGGCTGTGAAGAGAGGAAGTTAGGCAGGGCAGTGCGATTGCAGGCAACAATCTTTCCTAATAACACTAGCAAGATTTCTGCCACATTTCTGCGGGGCCTCAGTGCTTTAAAAATCATTCACGGTTGTTGGCTTGGGTGAAGAGAGGAGGCCAAATTACAACTATAAGGAAGAAACTAAGGTGAAAAACAAGTCAAAAGACACAACTGATTCTATCATCACAGCCTTTGGAGTGTTTGAGCGTCGTTTCTCCAGTCGTCTTACTGGAAATTTATTTCATATAAAATGTTTTAGGCTGCTTTCACTAAACCTTACAACACAGGCATATTCCCAAGTCAGGGAAAACGCTCTTCGAATGTGATTTGTAATATTTGCTTTATATTCTAATGTGTGGATATGGCATCATTTACTTAACCGTTTTACTATTGCTGTATTGCTCAGGTTGCTTCTAATTCTCTGGGGTATCAGTTGTCTGTTGCTGTATCTAAATGGCTTAAAACAACATTTATTTATTATTCCTCAAGCTCCTCTTGGGTAGCTGTGTGGCTTCTACTAATGTGAGCTGGGCTCCCTCAAGTAGATATTTTCAGATGGAGGGTCAGTTGAGTTGGAAGGTCAACTCAAAGTAAATGTGATGGCCAAATTTACTTGTCTGGAAGTTGGTGCTGACCACACTGGGGAGAAGTGGGGGTCTTTTCTCATGATGTCTTTCATCCTCTAGTTAGCTAGACTGATTTCTTACCGAGAGGTTTCAAGATGGCACTCTAGGGTGGCCAAGAAAGCTCCAAGGCCTCTCAACATCTAAGCTTTAAAACAAGTAAAATATTCTTTCTACCACATTCTTGTGTTTGAAACAAGTCACAAGACCAGTCTAAAATTGAAGGATAAGAGGTAGACGCTACCTCTGGATAATAAGAGCCTCAAAGCGAGCTGCCAGTCAACCACTTAAGTATGCTGCAATGAACATTCTCATAACTGAAGCTTTATATTTTAGAGACTATAAAATTTAAAACATTACTTCTTTTAAATCAATCCCTAGAATTTGATTGACCCAGGTAAAAGAAGAAGCTATATTTTAAGGCTCTTTCTTTCCAGAATATTCTTAGATGACCTCCTCACCATCCCTGCTTTCTAAAACAGGAAATTCAAGTGGTCGACTCCAAATAAAAAAGTTAATTCTAATGTCCTATTAGAATTAAAAGCAGGATTTTTTGTTCCCTAAAGGTAGAAGGCAGCTCGGTGGCAATGCATTGGGTTTTTCTACGTCTGATTAAGAATAGCATTCTCCCTGGCATAAATGAAATCTTGAGTGAGGAGTTGGAGGCAGAACAGATTTCAGATCCATCTACCAAACAAATCCCTTGTGATTTGAATGTATGAATTTGTTGAGATTTCCTGATGGCTAACAATATGCCTTCACGTTAGCAACGACAAAAAAACTAATAGCTGGGCATGGTATTAGGAAAAAAAGGCCTCTTTTTCATGTAATTGAATTCTTCAATCTTGCACTGCATTCATTGAGAAGAACTCTTGGGATGAATTTCTTTGAAATCTCTGCTACTGATTTTATTTTCTGATATGTTGACCTTCTTCATCTCAAGACATGTTGTAAGATTGGCAGGCTTCGTGGCTGCACATCAGATACAGTGAAAGCCACGTTAAGGCTCCTGCCACTGAAATTTATTCAGTGTGGATGCTAATGAAGAATTTGAAAACGATCTAGTCTGGTTCATTCCTCTTTTTCTCATTTCTCTGTAAAGGGGAGAAGTAGCAAAAAGAACTAGAAAATAATGACCACATCTCCCATTCAGAACTCACTCTGTTCTATTTTGAGAAGCAAACTATCGATCTGCATGGCGAATGGTGGTGGCTATTATTTTTATTATTAGAGAAGGAAGGGGTAATATCTTACTGGTAATCACTCTAAATGTCCTCTGCAGACATCAGTTTATATAATGTATATATTTATCAGGCATCTCCCATGGGAAAACACCAAGGTAGGCACCGGCCATCCGGGTGTGGATTGGTTATGCCCCCTTCCTTCCAAACAGCTCACAGTCAAGTGTGGAAGGTGGATGGGAACAAACCAACCCCAGCAGGCATAAAATTCCCATTACCTCGCCTGGAAAAGTGCTTGAATTAAGAATGAATGGAAGAGGAAATGTCTTCTATCCAACCAGTATGTGTAATGAGAAATACACTTTTTGTTCTACAGATTGTCCATAAGTTAGACTAGAAACCCCGCAAGACCTTCTTTTCAGGAACACGTTTGCCACTACTTTTGGCTCCATTGCTTCCCTGGTTTTTCCATCTCGTGCATCTAGAAAAAACAGCAATCTTGATAGAACCCAGTTAATCTTTTCCTGCCCAGGTGACTGTAATATCACTTCAGTTGGCAGACTGGCATAGCCACCAATTTTAAAGGCACCCATCTCCCACTGGGTACCCTTGTGAAACCTATTGTCTCACTCTCTGCAATAAACGCTCCCCACTTTGCCCATTCTCCTCAAACCCCCGACTCCTTCCCATCCTCCCTCCCCTCTGACTCTCAGTTCGTGGTTTCACCTCCTATTTTACATGCTAAGTAAATCTTTGAAATGAGAACCCCTTCACCTTCCTTCCATTAAAGATCCAAGCCTAAGTGCATCTGCTTGTTTTCCTCCCATTACAACAGAAGGGAGTGGCCCTAGTTCCTTTGCCAAGGCCAATTTCTTCGCATAGGCTTTGAAATGTGTCCTTTGGACCAATCTTCCTTCCTGCCGTCATTTAAACATGCCTGAGTCCCTTCAGCTTTGAATCAATGAATAAATAACCTTCCAGGGCCCCCCACATTCCCCACCAGCTATAACATTTCTTCTTTATCTCTGTTAATCACATAGCTGTTTTTTTAAGGTCTTTTATTGCAGCCCCCATTATAATTCTTGTAATCCTGCCCTTGGCCTCTTCTCATCCGGTTTCTTATAATATTGTTCCACTTGAACAGCCTGTACTAAAGTCACCACGTGGTCCTGGTGTCCTCAAGCTCCAGGGCCAGTCTCAGTACCCATCTTCCTTGACTGCTCTGCCGTGTTTGGCATTGTTGACCCCTCCACCCCGTGAAAAACCCTCCCTCACCTCCACTGGACACTTTCTCCTGGTCTGTGCGTTCACCTCTGGCCGTTCCTCTCTGCCCTTTCAGGTTTGTCTCTGTCTATTAATCTAGGCAAATCTTATATTTTTGGAAGCTGTCTTAGCTAACATTGAACTTTGGACCCACTTTATGGAATCCAAGTCGGTTTTGTAAACTCTCACCTTAGGCAGCACATTCTGGATCTTCCCTTTTCTTCCTTCATCTGTGTTCAACTGAGCTCATCCTTTTCTACCTGGCCATTAAATGATGGGGTTTCTTAACTTTCCACCAAGTGCCTCTTCATACATCTTCAGACTTTCCATTTCTACACCTTTTTTTGTTTGTTTCTTTGAGACAGAGTCTCACTCTGTCGCCCTTGGTAGAGTGCTGTGGCATCACAGCTCACAGCAACCTCCAACTCTTGGACTTAAGCAATTCTCTTGCTGCAGCCTCCCAAGTAGCTGCGAGTACAGGCGCCTGCCACAACACCTGGCTATTTTGTTGTTGCTGTTATTGTTGTTGTTGTCGTTGTTGTTGTTGTAGTTGTCATTGTTGTTTGGCAGGCCCAGGCCTGGTTCAAACCCACCAGCCCCTGTGTACGTGGTGGGTGTCCTAGCCGCTGAGCTACAGCCATTCTACAACCTTGAGGACCACGGAAGACTGACTGCCCAGGTTTTATCCCCATTGCAGAGCTCTCCTGAGCCGCAGGCCATACATTTTTTTCTGTCTATCCCATACCTGCACCTAGACATGTCTAAAGCATCTCAAATCTAATAGATCCACAATAGGATTGATGAGCTGTTTCTCTTCCGGGATTCTCTATCTCTCTCCAATTGCAAAAGGTAAAAAAATAATAATAATAAGAGTTCTCTTGACTGACTTTCTCCCTCCATCTTCATCTGATCTCTAGTCCAATCTGTGGCTCTAAGATCACCTGAGCTGTCCATTTCTCTCCACTTGCACCATCTCCCTCCTAGTATAAGTCATGATCACTCAGGGACTATTGCAGTGGCCTCCAGACTGGTTATTGTGATTTCTGCCTTGTCCTGTTCCAAATCATTCACCAGACGACAGCCAAAGCGATCATTTTCAAACAAAGTGATTGTTTGAAAACATGGACCTGCTCGTGTCATCTCTCTGCTCAAAATCCTCCAATGGCTTCACGTGGCCCACAGAATAAAAGCCAAATTTAACTTGTCCTTTTGACCCGGTTTCCCGTTCCTCTGACACCTGCCCTCTGTCATCACCCCTTCCTGACACAAGAAAGAATGCTCATGTTTCCTCGGTTGGGACACGTGTCTTCTACCCTTTACTGGTTTATGCCTTCTTACCCATCACAACGTGTCGTAGAAATTTACTTGCTCAAGGAATCTTCCCACCATCTCAAGTCTCGTTCACTTCTGCTGAGGACGCCCTGGGTGGTGCCATCTATTCTGTGATTATTTGATCACTGTCTATGTCCATCACTAGACTAGAAATTCCATGAGGGTGGAGGGGAATGTCTTTTTGGCTTGCTATTATTATTTTTTTAGTATTTATCCCAATGTTGAGAACATGGGAAACATGTAAGAAATGTTTTCATTAAGCACTTAACCATGCACCAGGCACTGTTCTGGTGCTGATATAATAATAAAGAGAACAACCCTGCTCACTGTCCTCATGAACCCTGCCTCATAGTGGAAAGGAAACAAGATTAAACAAGTAAATAAATGTATAATATTGGAAAGTGGCTTTCTTTACGGAAAGTTGTAAAGAAAATAGCAGAGCAAGGATATTGGAAATGTTAGACAGTAGTGCACTGGGACTCTTTTATTTAGGGTCTAAAAGGTTATTTTGGGTAGAGAAAGCCTTTCTGCACAGGTGACAGTTGAGTAGAGACTTGCATTGGGTGAGAAAGCAGACACAGAAAGAATCGGGGGAAGAGCTTTCTGGACAGAGCGAAGCCAAGTACACGTGGGCATGAGCCTGGCATGTTTCAGAGTTAACCACGAGGTCAGTGTGGAGTGTAGAAGAGGCGAGAAAAGAGGACAGGAGCAGACTACGCAGCACCGTGGGAGGACCCACACTCCGGACTTGGGCACCTATGTCCCAGGAGAAAATTCCACTCCCAGTTCTGCCACCAGCAGCTGAGTGTGCTAAAAACAAATCGCTTTCTCTCTCTGTTCCTCAGTTTCCTTATGTGATCAGTGAGAGTGTGAAACTGGATTATCTCTGATGTTCCTTCCAGGTCATTTCATAGGAATGTAATTTGATAAGAAGAACTGGTTAAAAGATCCCAGTCTGTAACCGTGATTTTGGGCAAGCCCCTTTTTTGAAAGGGGCATTTGAAACGGAGGACTAGAAGAGCAACCCTGTCAGGATGGGCCTGCCAATCAGAAGACATGGTGGCTGGGGAAGTGCTTTGTAAATTTGCTTTATAAACTTGGAATTTATAGTAAGTACCGTTATAGGCTCTGTGGATATGCTACTTCACCCTCATAGTAATCTCAGGAGGTTAAGTCTGCTTAACTCAGATCAAAAGAGAGCAAAACCTCAGGTTCCCTCATGCAGGAGAATGAGACAGCTTTGTATCCAGACACTGTTGGCTTCAAGGCGCAAACGTTCCTCTTTAGAACACGAAGTCTATCCATGTGTGCGAGTGCAGGGGATGGGGGGGCGGCGGGAGGAGTTGTTTGAAATCCCAAACCCAGGGGCACGGTTGAAATAAAAGAAATTTGCCCATCAATAATGCCACATTTGATTGTGTAAATATAACTGCTTGAACATCATCTACAATGTCATGACATTTTTGCTAATTCTTATGAAAGAGATAAAAATGTGTGGTCCAGAGTCCATCATCGTACAATAGTCATAGCTTGTTATTTATTTATTTTTGAGACAGAGTCTTACATTGTGAATATTGGTAGAGTGCTGTGGTGTCATAGCTCACAGCAACCTCAAATTCTTGGGCTCAAGTGATCCTCTTGCCTCAACCTCCCAAAGTAGTTGGGACTACAGGCACATGCCATAATGCCTGGCTAGTTTTAGACATGGACTCTCACTCTTGCTCAAGCTGGAACTCCTGAGCTCAAGCAATCCATCTGCCTCGTCCTTCCAGAGTGCTAGGATTATAGGTCTGAGCCACCGTGCCCAGTCTTGGTCATTCTTCTTACATCTGTTCACGCATCTATTGAGCACCTACTATGTGCCACGTCCTACCCAAATTGCTAATGGGACAGAAAGAAAAAGACGATTTTGACCTCAGGGGCCATACAGCTTCAAAAGCAAACATGGGGACAAAAATGATAACTGCCCTAAGACAATTGGTATGCGCAGAACCACATGCAGCATTCAGCAGGCCCTGAGGAGCTGTAAGTACAGAAGTCAGGAAGGGCCTGCTCAGACATCACTGCTGGCTGCCGGTCAGCCCTCATCACCTCCACTCACACGGGGCTGCAGGTCCTACCTTCCCGTCCATGGCCTCGTGTTGCGCTTCTTGCTGTTACAACAAGGGCTGCCCTTGAGTGACAGTTAAAGGATCTTCCAGAAGATTTAACTATGATTCAGCTTTGAAATGAAAAGTTATGTGTGCTCAAAAAAGCCCAGAGGCAGAGCCCCATGCTATCAGATACAAACGCATCGAAGAGACCGCTCGCTAAGTATAAAATAAAATTCTAAGTGACAAGAAAGTATTGTCATTACTCTTAACTGGTAGCATCTTTTTTCCTACAGGTACATAAAATAACAGTACACCTTAGAACGGATGCCTCCTAGGTTACATGAGATATTGAATTTCCATTCATCAAAATCTTATATTTTTTGAAGCGGTATTCACTCACATTGAGCTTTGGATCCACTTTACGTAGTCGAAACTGGTTTGACAAACTCCTGCTATCATATCTTTATGCAACGGATTCTGGACCTTATTTTTTCTTCCCAGGGAAATGGACCGTGTTAAACTCAGCTCAATATCCCAGGCTATTGAGAATGACTCAATTGTGATTTGGTTATCCCATCCGTGAGCCACAGCCTATGTCACTTGTGTGGACGGTTCCAGGTCATCCAAGGGTGATCTTATTATCCAAGCATATTATTTAGAAGGAATTTCACAGCCGACGCAAGGTACAGAATGACCTAGTGTAAACCAAGACCGATTAACAAGTTTGGAGCACAGCCAAACTGGAGAACGAGGTTGTTATTGGCATGATTTTAATCCTGATAGACAATTAGCCAAGCTTAATTACATTGAGATGGAAAACCAGAGTGAGTGGCAGTAATGAATTTCTCTGGGAATTCTCTGGTGTCTCCAACTCCAACTGGCTGACCTATAAAGGGTGTAAGATGATAAAAGATGTTTGCCCACACGTACAAGCTGTGTTTACCTCGAGGAGCAGCCCGTGCGGGAACGGGGTCTGAAGAACTCTCTCTTCTGTGGGGACTCATCCCAGGACACAAATGGGATTCTCCAGTTCCACTGGCATTTTCGCTTCAGGAGGAAGATGCAGAAAAGAGGAAATATCTTCCAGCTGAACTTAGGCACATGAAATGTTAATGTGATTATGTGGCTGGGGATTCTTTAAATGTCGCCCATGGCTGAAGTATTACTGTAGTCGTGTGTTAGCACTTTTTAGCGTTATAGAGGCTTAATATTTTCATGGACTATGTGTCAAGCCCAAATAGAACACCCCAAACTTCAGGAGAATCGGAACGTGATTAGAATGTAAAAGAACAAAAAATTAACAATTTGATGCCTCTAGGTTTAAAAACGAAATTTAAAAGGAAACTCTCTTTAAGTGTCTAGTCTCTTTTTCCATTATGGATTTTAATTGACTTATTGTAATTGAGATATAGGAGAAAGAAAAGTTTTGGCGAATAATTGAAATCTGTATAGTTGGAATAGTTCTTTCAAGTTCTCAATACTGATATTTCATCCTTATACACACACACATACCCAGCCCAGAGAAAAATCAACTGTTGTCTCATGTCAAAGATGAGGAAACTGAGACTCATCTAAGTGAAATGACAAAAATACACACAGGGCCTCTGATTGCGAAACCAGGTTCTTGCCAGTGGAAAAAAACTAAAATTAAATAAATGAATAAGGATACCTTGAAGGCAATGTTTTTCAACCTCTTTTATCTCACTGCACACTTGAACTTCTTGGTAAACTTCTGCAGCACACTTAAATTATGTTGATCAAAAAAGAAGAGTTTAGAAAAAAGAATAGACTTACTGTGCTTTGAACTTCACTTGAAAATAATTAATGATCTTTAACCATTCTCGCAGCACACCTGAGATGCTCCCACAGCACAACAGCGTGCAGCAGCAGCACGCCAGTTGAAAATCACTGGTCCAAGTGAAGTTCAAGTTTGCCTTTCCCAGCGTGCTGGGACTGGGGACGCAGAGTCAATCAGGGTGTGTCTGGGCTGTGGCTGCCTCAGCCCGCACACCTGCCTCCCTCACCCCCACCTCCCTTTCTTCCTTCCTTCCCCTTTCATTCTCACCCTTTCTTCCACAGGATACTTTATTCTTTTATTTCTTATCTCTGTTATTTCCAGGAACAGTACTTGGCATTGGGAATGTGCAGAAAAATATGATACATGGTTCCATGCCGTAGGCTCATCTTCATAGCAGCATTATTCATAATAGCCGAAGCAACCTGAGCCTCCATTGATGGATGAAGGGGTCAGCAAAATATGGTCTGTCCGTACAACGGAATCCTATTCAGTCTCAACCGGGAAGGAAATGTTGATGTATGCTACGATGTGAATGGACCTTGAAGGCATTATGCTAACTTCCACTTATAGGAAGTATTGATACCTAGAATAGTCAAATTTGTAGAGACAGAAAGTGGAATCGTGGCAGCCAGTGGCTGGGAGAAGAGCAAACGGGGTGTTAGTATTTAATGGAGGCAGAGCTTCAGCTTGGGAAGATGGAAAAGTTCTGGAGAGGATGGGGGTGATAATTTCACTGCCATGTGAATATACTTAATGCTACCCAAGAGTACACTAAAAAATGATTAAGAGATAAATTTATGTTCTGTATATTTTACTACGAAAAAATAAATTCGATCGTTTCCCTTTGTTGAGCACTGAGGGAGGGGGAGGCAGGCTGCAGGGTGACATGTGCTCTGAGTGGAGTCACGGAGGGCACGGGGCATGGAGAAGAGCTCACAGCCTGCCCTGCTTTGGGAACAATGCGTGGCAGGTGCCAGTGTTAAGTCTGAAAGACATTCAAATTTCTTGGGAGGCCAAGGCAAAATCACTTGAGTTCAGGAGTTTAAGGTTGCAGTGAGCTACTATGATGCTTCTGCACTTGAGCCCAGGCGACAGGCTGAGATCTTTCTCAAAAAAAAAACAGGAGGAAAAAAATTTAATTTCTAAAAAAGCAAACTTGAGGGACAAATGTAGATAATTACTTCATGTAAAGACAGCTGTGAGTGCAGAAGCACACAGGCTTCAGAGAACGTAGTGAGGTTAAGGAGAAGCAAGACATCCTCAATGGCTGGAACCCAGAGTTCCAGAACATGTAACTAATATCCCATCCAGAGAGTTCAAGTGGCTTGCCCAGTAGGGTCAAAGCCATGTTTGAAACCTGGATCTTTCTGTTTTAAAAATTCATTCTTCTTTCACTGCCTTAGTCTCTAGAGCTCTGCCGTCAAATATGGTGGCTACTTAAATTTAATTCATTTGAATTAAATACAATCAATAATTTAGATCCTCAGTTACACTGGCCACACCCAGGGACTACTAACATGGACAGCTCAAATATAGAAGGTTTCCGTTACCACAGCAGGTTTCTTTGAACAGGTCTGGTCTAGAGTTTACAGCATAATTCTCTTGCTGTTAATCTGTTTGTGTATTTGAGCATTACACAAATTGTCCTGACATTATGATTCCCGTGTAGTAGAAAAAGAAACTGCAGCTCAGAGAATCTGAGGAGCTTACTGATGGTGTCACAGCTGTAGGCAGCGCTGCTGGAACACAAGTCCCAAAGCCCTCTTAGTCCAGACTCAGTATCTGCTCATTAGTCCACAGCCTCTCCTGCCTTCAGCGTCTTCCCTGCTCCTGCTCTGCATTCAGAGTATTCTTCCTAAAAGACCACTTTTCAGCAGATTGTGAACACGGCTTTCCTCATCAGCCGGAGAAAACACAGATCCCTTAATTGAGAACCAAGGCCTTCCACAAATTGGAAGAAATGCACTTTGCGAGTTCTCCTCCTCCTCAAAGGACTCCTGACTCATCTGGGCCCTAAGAAGCCAGGAGGAGGCTTATGTGCCACTCCCTGGGAGACCACTCCTCTCCTTCTATAGAGGCCTCTCTTCTCCTCCTACTAGTAAAACCCTCGGCATGGTCCAAGTGCGGTCTGATGTAGACCATTTCCTCGCCTTGGTGATCTAGCATTCCCGGAATAGACCCTCCTCCGTGGCTGTTCTCAGGTCTGCTGTTGGGACCTATTGGATTCACATTCCGCTTGGCTTCAGTCCCCCTTGCTATGTGACAACAATTGTACTGGGCACATTGACACTTTCTTGTCCACTTTTTGTCCTCCCACAATCCTGTGAGAAAGGTAACTATTATCTCCATCTTACCCAAGAAGTAACTGCGGCTCAGAGAGGATAGAGGAGTTACAAACTCACGGAGAGATGAAATGACAGGTCAAAAAGTTGACCCAGGACCATCTGGACTCCAAGCCTGTGCTTTTTGTCCTTATTGGAGGGCAAGTCTTCTGCGTGTGCTGAGGCCTTACAAGTTATGCAGAGTTTTCAGCTCTGAAAAATTCCTGCCCGTATGTTAAACTCAACACGTACTAAATAGACGTCTATCGTGGCTATTACTACGAAACTCTGCAGGTTCCACTTACATCAACCCTCCACCTTGGATAAGGCATCAGGTTGCAAATAACATGACGTGGGGAAGAGCACACATTTCAAAGCCCTCATCTCGTTTTGAAACTCCATCACTCATCATTTACACCATTTACCAGCCAAATAACAGTAAGGATGTAAGTTGACATTTCGTTAAATTAACATTTTCTGTCAGAAACGTGGTGACTTCTCCAGTTGTGATTAATGGATACTCTAGCTTAAAAGCTGAAATAAAAATAAACGTTCTATTATGTAACATGGGGTTTGGGAAAAAATAATCACCCGGGAAATGTATGGATTGATTTTTTTTTTTTAATTTCATAAAAATCCTAGAGAACTAAAAATGTTCAATATGCTCAGGCATTTCTGTATATTAAAATGAAAACTGCATATTAAAATAGCCATGAAAAACAGTGGTGTCGGGAATTATGAGCACTCAATTATTACTGCTGTACGGAATAAAGTGAGCCCTGAATCGAGAGTCAGACAGGCTGAGTCCTGATGTCAGACCTTCCACTGGCTCCTCTGGAAATTGTTACTGAACTTACCTGGACCTGAGATCCTGCTTCTAGGACACAGTAATGTTAGGGAAGCAAATGAATAAATAAAGGTGTTGTGTCATAGTCCATTTAGGGTATTATTGTGAAGTATCATAAATGCAGTGACTTACTCACAGAAATGTCTTTCTCAGAGTTCTGGAGGCCGGGAAATCCAAGATCCAAACGCCAGCGTTTCCGTGTCTGGTGAGGGCCACGCCCTGGATCATAGATGGCAACTTCTCCTTGTGTCCTCGGTTTGTGAGTCAGAACTTAAATTTAGCTGCACTTATATGAAAAGTTTACGGAGAAAGAGAAGAGGCTTGTAATCATGATGGCATTGAATCAGTTTACTTATATAAAAAGAGCCGGTTCACAATAATTTTGCATTCATCAGAGGTTCCTTGAGCTTCTGCTAGGCAAAAGACAGGCCCCAGGTCAGACGCTTTGGGGATACGACAATAAACTAGACATAGGGCTAAAAGGTGAATTTAGTCATGTGGGTAACTAGGCCACAGAACAGACTGTGTGGTCGTTGTTGAGAGAGGCTTTGTGAGCCTGGTGGGGAGACATAGTCAGCCCTGGGGGGTCAGGAAATTGGGACCTGGGCTTTTGAACAGAGTTTTAGAGACCAACCTGTTTTCTACCCTCTGGTCCCCACAGAGATGATTTTAATGACCCTGTTCGTAAGGAGATGGCTTGAGAACCTAGTGGACGGTGCCACAGCTAAGATCTGACTACAGCTGAGATCAGAAAGAAGGACGTGATTTCGTCAGGGACCAACTGTGGTTTTTGCGTCCTTTTTTTTTATTCAGATTACTATGAGGGTACAGACTTTAGGTCACACTGTTTGCACTTGTTAGGTAGAGTCCAAGTTGCAGTTGAGCCCTTCACCCAGGAGGTGTGCATATACCCTGACCTTGTGCCCATTAGGTTAGAGCTCACCAAACGCCTTCCTCTTCCCCCTTTCTCTCCACTTGAATTTAATTGCACTTTTCCTTTGTGTGAGAATGTAGTTGTTCACCTATTTGTTTCATGTTACTATTAAGTACGTCGGATACTTGCTTTTCCGTTCTAGTGATATTTTACTAAGGAAAATGTTCTTCCAGGTTAATAAAAAAGATGTAAAGTCTCCATCTTTTTATGGCTGAATAGTACTCCATGGTATACATATACTACAGTTTATTTCTTTTTCTTTTTTTTTTTTTTTAATTGTTGGGAATTCATTGAGAGTACCGGAAACCAGGTTACACTGATTGCATTTGTTAGGTAAAGTCCACAGTTTATTAATTCATTCATGGGTTGATGGGCACTTGGATTGATTCCACATCTTGGCCATTGTGAATTGAGCTGCGATAAACATTCTAGTGCAAATGTTCTTATGGTGAAATAATTTCTTTTTCTTCTGGGTAGATACCTAGTGATGGGATTTCAGGATCAAATGGAAGGTCAACTTTTAGTTCTTTGAGGATTCTTCATACTTCTTTCCAAAGAAGCTGTATTAGTTTGAGGTCCCACCAACAGTGTAAAAGTGTTCCCTTCTCTTGACATCTGCGCCAGTGTCTACAGTTTTGGGACTTTGTGATTTGGGCTATTCTCACTGGGATTAGGTACTATCTCAGAGTGGTTTTGATTTGTATTTCTCTGGTTATTAGGGACAATGAGAATTTTTTTCATGTATTTTTTGGCTATTCATCTGTCTTATTTGGAGAAGATTCTGTTCATATCTCTTCCCAGTGATAAATGGGATTGTTTGCCGTTTTCTTGTTAATTAGTGTGAATGCTCTGTAGATTCTGGTTATCAGCCCTTTGGCAGATTCCTAATGTGCAAATATCTTCTCCCATTCTGAAGGTTGTCTATTTGCTTTAATTATTGTGTCCTTAGCTGTGCAGAAGCTTTTTGGCTTCATTAGGTCCCACTGATTTATTTTTATTGTTGTTGTGATTGCCAATGGAGTCTTCATAAAATCCTTCTTTAGGGGTCAACTGTGTTTCTCACTCAGAAGGGCTTGGTCTAGGATGTTTGTTGACTTTGCAGGCTTGTCTCTGCCTCAGCACAAATAATTTGTGCAGATCTGAAATACTGATAGCTTCTTCCCAATAATGCCCTGGAAATAAAGTAAGCAATTACAGAGATCATGGAGCTGCCAAAGAATGAAGATGCAGCTAATTCTGACCTCTACCTCCAATGATTGTGGCTTTAGAGGCCCATAGATTCAAAGGATTTGCCCAGATTGATACCAAATAATGGGAGAGCTAGGAATAACACATGGCTTTCCATCTACACACCCTTGGTTTTACTCTTTCTGCTAATTGTAAGTTCAGGATTTGTCTTTTAATAACAGCAGAATATTAAAGAGATATAAGTTATTAAGCTTCTAGTTCATGCTAGATGGCATATATTTATTGACTTCATGCTTCAAAATATATATTCTTTCCATTTGTAGATGAGGACGTTAAATTTCAGAAGCTTACATAAACTTGCCTAAAGTCAACAGCCAGTGAGTGGCAAGTAAGTTGAGCTATAAATTTTACTCTCTTGTGTTATCTGGCAGTTTCAGCACCTATAACATTTTTTAATGTGCATACCAATTGACCCAGAAATTCCATTTTAAGTCAGCCTAGTTATAGCTGTGCACCCACCAACCACTGCGAAAACTGGATATACTCAATAGCAATACAAGATTTAGTTGTGAGCTCGTGTGTATAAGGATGCTTATTATTATTTACAAAGGAAACAACCTCAGCATTCCTCAGTTTGGTAATGGTTACCAACACTATGCCCCTCTGCTTTATGGAATATTACTCAGCCATTAAAGGGATGAGTTGATTTTCCATACAGCCACACTCCCTTAATGATGGAAATATGTTCCGAGAACATGTCACTAGGTGATTTTTGTCAAACATCGTAGAGTGCACTTATTCAAGCCTTAGTGATATAGCCCAACCCGCACCAGGCTACAAGGTAAGCCTGTTACTCCTGTTCCAAACCTGCCCAGCATGTTACTGTTCTGAATACGGTAAGCAGTTGTGACATGATGGTAAATACGTGTGCATCGTAATGTATCTGAACATAGAAAAGGGACAGTACTATACCTTCAGGGATCGCCATGACATGATTTACCTGTTACTGACCGAAACATCGTTATATAGCACATGACTCTATATAGATCTAGAGAAATGTTCATAAAACATTGTGGAAAAATGTTTACTTATATAAAAATTTGGAAAACTGGAAAAAGAACAGGCTGCCGCTTAAGGAATATGTTGCTATCTCTTTTTTTTTGTAAAATGCACACACACACATATACACAGAGAATGCCAAAAAATGTGTACACATCTTAAGAAAGGAAAAAACTGTATGAAATTTATAATACTTAACTCACCAGTGACTTCTGCGATTCCAAGAGGTGCTCCCTGTGACTTGTATTCATCTTTTGTTATTGGTACATAGTGAGTATTACAAGCTCACTACAGGCATTTTCTTGATGTGTATACACTTTTTTGACACCCTGTATATATACACACCTGTCTCTCTATGCTAAAAAGAGGACAGGTGAAGAGTGGAAGGGAAGTGTCGATAGCCAACCGTCACCATCATTCACACAGCAGGAGAATTGAATGGGGGAGAACATGGCCGGCCCGAATCCTTAATTTACTAATCAGGAAGGGGACACTAGGGGGACCAGATAGGAAGCCTCGTGCCAGAACAGGAGCAGATCTTCCTCCCAAGACAGAGCCCAGGCCTGGAGCCAGGTGGGGGCTCAGCACAGAACAAGAGCAGGGCAGGAAGCGAGAAGGTCTGGGGTGTTTGCCATGGCCCTGCAGGCAGTGCCCTGCTGTGCTCATGAGCCAGGGAATGCCTGGTGTAAGACAGGCTTTCTTGAACTTGGAGTGTGGAGACAGATGTCAAGGTCAGGCCACACCAGGAAGGTCACAAAAGCAGAAGACTGCTAACGAGGACTCACTGTGAGCCTCCAGAAGGCTGGGGAGGAGTTGAGTGTCTGCCTCTGCTGGGGGTCGTCCCACCTCCAAAGTCTGTGTCGTCCCATCGTTCCTGAAAGTGGAGTGTCTGGACTTGATCTGGGCCATCATCCAGCTGGATCTTCTGAAGGGCTCTCCCATGGCCCTCTCAGGACATCTTCATTTGATTTCGTGGAGTCTCTGGCTGCTCAGCCCTCTGAACTCACCTTGGGCATCTGTCTCCGGCTTTTATGGGACTCAAAGTGCAGGAGCCCCTGTCTTTTCTTTTTGCTTCCTTCCCAGAAGGGGCCGGGAGTTAGCCTATCTTATATTTTTGTTCAGCACTGTCACATGGAGATTTGCCATTTCTGTCCCTTAAAGCCTTTCCCTCCCAAGCCGAGGAGGAGCAGGCTGTTCTCCTCTACATCCCATTGCGCTGTTGTCCCTGAAGCTGAGCCCACCGACCCATCCTGGGAAGATTTTACCATAATTTGAAGAGCGGCTAACACAAGAAGGAAACTAAGAAGAGAAAAATCTAAAACTATTGTCTTCTATAGTCCACAATCCCTTGTTACTATACATAAATTTCCCACTCTTTGTACACAATTTACTCCCATTCCAAGAAATTCGTACTTTCCCCGGTGGAGAGGCAATTAAGGTTGTACAATAGGTGTGAACTGGGGGCTTGATCAGATGCAGTCTCCCCTCCTCCAGAATCACCCAGGGCACTTTCCTGCATTTCCACCCTGAAGGTGATGGAAATTATAGTCCAGAGCCCTTTCCTTGGGAATTTAATAGTAAATCCTAAAAGAGGCAAAGCCAGCTCTGAAGACAAGCAAAGTCAATTTAAGGTACAAGCACTAAAATAGACCACACCAAAGCTGGGCCTCAATTTGGGCAATATCAATGTCCCAGAGCCCCTGAGTGTTAATCAAATGTTTGTAAATTGCGTGTTGTTTAACTGTGCTTTGGGAGAGCCTGATTTAAAGCAATCCCAAGGAATCCTCTGGTGCTACAACTAATTAACTTAATTCATCTGTTTTTGTAAAGCTAAATTTACTCCTAAGGATCCAGTGTTTGGAGAATAAAGAGTAGACAGAGTGGAATTAATTAGGGAAGTCTTCCTGGAGGGGGTAAGCTAGGGCCCAATCTAAGAGAAGAAAATGGTCACAGATCCCATAAAGGATTGGAGAAAGAGATGCTTCAAGCTTCGGTGAAGGGCAGCCCTTGAACTTGGTAGCAATGAGTCACCCTGTGAGTAATAATTGAGACATCTCTTTTGGGTGCACAGGGTTTTGCAGTTTGTAAAGGGCTTTCTTGCACATCACAGGAATGACCTTGATCCTGAGGATGTACTGAGGGCTTACTAGACCTGTTCTATGTGCTTAAACACATTTTCACAGTCATCCAATGACACCCATTAGATTTGGTGTTGGATCCCCTTGGTAAACAGGAGAAAACTAAGGCTCATGGTGCTTAAAGTCACACACGTTGTGTCAAAGGCAGCTGGTGAACTGAGCAGCAAAGATCTGAATTCAAGTCTGACACCGTGATTCTAGTCAAAAGCTCTGGAGCTCAGATGGAGAAGGTTGGGCAGTGACTCACAAAACACATCCACACAATTACTAATAACTCATTGTACATTATCCGAGGCCAAGAACTGTGCTAAGCATTTTACATGCATACATCACCTTGTTTATTCCTCCCAATAACCATCCAACATAGCATGTAATTCCCACTTTAACTAGCAGAAAACTGAGGACCAGAGAGGGTAAGTAATAACCCAGTGTTGCACTGCTAGTAAAAATGCTAGAGGGATAGATAAGCAACCTGTTAGCTACTCCTCCTCTATCGACAGACCAGTCCTCTTGGTAAGACCCTCAGGACCTGGGGTATTTAACATAGCGCCATGATCCTCATGGACTTCACCAGCTAGAAGTGGAGTCAGATCTGGAAACAACACATTTCAAACCTACACGGTGTGGGAAGAATCATCCCAGGGAGTGCAGGGCCACAGAGCAAAGTGGCTTCGCTAAGCCTGCAGGTTCTGAGGGTGGCTGCTGTCATCCCAGCTTTATGGATAAGAACCCAAGTTATCTGTACTTTCTGATATGTTTGAGCTGATAGAAGTTGTACTGGGATGTTATACCAAGTTCGGTCTCACTGCCCCAACAGTCAACACCCCCTTCTTTTTTTTTTTTTTTTTTTTTTTTTTTTTAAAGAGGATAAACAGGAAACCAGGATATTAGTGGT
>CAUYRH010059467.1:0-14162 GCA_963574655.1 Perodicticus potto | reverse complement strand
CCACATCATTCTAATTTAATAAAATCTGTTTTCTAATTCTCAACCAGATAAGGATATATTTGATTTTGTACATGTGAATGCAAAGGGGAAAAAGGATAAAATAAAGCACATTTTGGCAGCACCTGTGGCTCAAGGAGTAGGGCACTGGCCCCATATACCGGAGGTGGCAGGTTCAAGCCCAGGCCTGGCCAAAACTGCAAAATAAAATAAAATAAAATAAAACACATTCAATTCCAAACAGTAATTATGCTGCAGGGTGGAATTGGAGTCTTGAGGAGAGGGAGACTACTTATTTCATTTTAGACACTTCTGATAGTATCAGTATAACGGGTATATAGAATTTATTAAATTACATGACTGGAGTTTTTTAAAACTGAAATTTAAAATAATAAGTTTCTAGAAACACATACTATTTCCTTGTAACTACCCAAATACGATACTTGGTAGCTTCTATATAGACTACTAAATTCCAAATACTCAACAAAGATATGTATGTGGACATCTGGCCAAGAATAAGGTACGCTGAAATGAAAATCAGTGATGTTCTTTAGAAGTCAACAATCTTAGACCATGGTTCTCTCTCCATCCTTTACAACTATGATCTTTAGCAAGCTTTAAATAAGATCCCCTTCACGGCCTCTTTGTAAGACATAAGACAAGGGTTGAGCAAAGAGAGTTGCATTTCCCTTTTGAGATCCCTTTGGGCCTAAAGACAAAATATTTGATAACCTAATAATGAAATGCAAAATTATGTAATATTATTACATGACAAGGCCCTTAGGATGTTGGTGTAACAGAAGATCAGTAAGAGATGGTTTGACTGAAGCAAGTTATTATTAAGAGACTGAAGCAGACCTTGAAGGAGGTACCTCCAGACTTCCACTGACAAATCCAAGAAACTTAGGTCAAATCCAGTATGTACCTTGCTGCTTTATTTTGCAGAAATTGTCACATGTTTTGGTTAAATTATTAACTACCTTCAAGTTTATGGTATCACTCTCTTTTTCTCCTATTCCTCTCTCTCTGTTCATTTTTAAAGTTTATAATTAACTCCTATTTCACTATTTCCTTCCTTATCTTTCAGACCCCAAACGCTCTATTCATACCTCTGTTCAGTCTACTGCTGTGCCTAAGTGATTCCATGCATCCCTTTTTTCGTTTTAACTACCATCTAATACCAATAGCCCTTGGTTCTAAATCTCATTCTAGAGCTTCCAATTTGTATATCTAACTGTTCCATACATCCACTTGGATGTCCCATTAAAAACTCAAATTCAGAGTATTATTTTCCTTTCACTATACAGCCCTAAGGCCTGAAGCTCTTTTTTTTTTTTTTTAATTAAATCATAGCTGTGTACATTAGTGCAATCATGGGGTACAATGTGCTGGCTTCATATACAATCTGATATATTTTCATCCAACTGTTCGTCATAACCTTCATGGGATTTTCTTGGTTACTGTATGAAAACATATGTATTCTGCATTTAGTAAGTTTTACCTGTACCCTTCTAAGATGCATCATATGTGTGATCCCACCATTTACCCTCTCTCCACCCATCCTACCTCCGCCCCTCCCCTCCTTGCCCCTTTCCCCATATTCTTGTGCTATAATTGGGTTATAGCCTGTGGCTCAGTGAGTAGGGCGCCAGCCCCATATACCAAGGGTGCTGGGTTCAAACCTGACCCTGGCCAAACTGCAACAACAACAAAAATTGATTAAATTAAATTTAAAAAGAAAAAGCTGAAGGCCTGAAGCTTTTTCTGTATTTCTATTTTATTTTATTTTATTTTTGTCGTTGTAGTTGTCATTGTTGCTTAGCAGGCCCGGGACAGGTTCTAACCTGCCAGCCCCGGTATATGTGTCTGGCACCCTAACCACTGAGCTACGGGCATTCCCTTGTATTCCATTTTTAATGTTCTATTACTTATAAAGATAGCCAGGCCAGAAATCCATCCATCTTAGATTCCCTTTTACTCCACACATTAAAAAATATTCAAAATTAACCCCCAATTCACTTATTTCCCTATCCTTCTCTGAAAACACTCTAAGGACCACTGTAGTATTTGTATGTTATGGCTCAATAATTCTAAGACTGCTTCAGATTACTATAATAAAGTTAGGCTTGGTGCCTGTAGCTCAGTGGTTAAAGCACCAGCCACACACATTGGGGCTGGTGGGTTTGAGCCTGGCCTGGGCCTGCTAAACAACAATGACAACTACAAAACAAAAAAAATAGCCAGGCATTGTGGCGTGCCTGTAGTTCCACCTTGAGGCTTAGGCAAGAGAATCACTTAAGCCCAAGAGTTTGAGGTTGCTGTGAGCTGTGACGCCACCGCACTCTACAGAGGACAACATAGTGAGACTCAGGTCTCAAAAAATAAATAAATGAAAATAAACAAATTTAAAGGCTAAAATTATTTATGGCAATAGTTCTTAACTGGGAGTGATTTTATCCCCACCCTAGGGGATATTTAGCAATGTCTGAAGACATTTTGGTTGTCACAACTTGAGAAGAGTATGCCACTGGCATCTACTGGGTAGACCAGGGACACTACAGATATCTTACGATGCATAAGACAGACCTCCACAACAAAGAACTATGTAGCTAACATGTCAATAGTACCAAGCCTAAGAAACCTGGACCTATGGTTTTATACTCTAATTGGGGTAATCTTGAAAAATATTTACACATTGGATTGTAGAACCAGTATAAAAACATATAACCCGATATTATTCTTATGTGACTAATATTTGAGTCACAGAGACATTTATTCTGGATCAGTATTAATGGTATGATGGTGGAAACACCAGAAGGTGACCACCAAATGAATCATACCTTTGTATAACCCCTCCACTTGGGATCAACTGGAACCTGTTACTTGCTTCTAACCAACAGAATATAGCAAAGGTAATGGGATAGTCATACCCTGGATTACATCACACCATGTAAGACTTTCTCTTAGTAAAATGGATTAAGAGAAAGGCCCCTGCTGGCCTTAAAAAAGTAAGCTGCTATGTCATGAGAGGATCGTTTAGAAAGGAATTGTACGGGCCACTAGAAGCTGACAAGGGCCCCTCTTCCCAGCCAACAGCCTGTACGAAAGCAAGGAATCCTCCAGGCACAAGGAACTACAAAGAAGGGAATTCTGCCAACAACCACATGAATTGGAAAGATGACACTGAGCTCTAAATGAGAACACATGTGGCTGACACCTTGTTTACAGCTATGTAAGACCGTGAGCAGAGAGTCCAGTTTAGCCACACCTTAACTGTTGACCTCCCAAAACCGTGGGATAGTAAGCACAGATTCTTTTAAGCTATAAAGTTTGTGGCAATTTATTATGCAGCAATAGATAACTAATATACGTACTATGGGAGAAAAAGAAAGGAAAAAAACACAAGAAGGGCGATATAAAACTTTGAATAATTATGGTATAATTAATGTACATGTTTATTTTACATTTTCGTATTCTCTTTCATCCACAGATTTGATTCAACCCCTTTTCTTCCTTGTCTATGGGGGGTTAGATATATAATGTGTATTAATCATGTGTATGTATATATATAAATATATATATGCATACATTAACACACACATACAGAGGGTGCCAAAATGTGTACACATTTTAAGAAAGAAAAAAAATTATTAAATTTATAATACATAAGTCATGTTTGACTTTTGTAATAACAAGAGGTGCTCAACATGACTTGTATTCATCTTTTGTTATCAGTACATACTGAATATGACAATTTTTTTTTTTCTTACGGCGGCTCGCGGCTCAGAGCCGGCTGCTTGCGGGGACTTCGCGATCTCAACGCCGAACAGCCGGCCCCAACGTCCGGGCTCACCGCGCTCCGCGCATTGAATATGACAATTTTAATGCAGTTTTTTTCTTTCTTAAAACGTACACATTTTTTGCCACCCTCTGTATATACCTACCTACCTAAGATTCTCCCAATGTTTGTTTTTAACTTCAAAACATTAGCAATGAAATAATTATGGTAAAGGGAACTTTGGCTGCAGCTTTGTAATTAAACTGAGTATCTTAGCAAAGCAAAGGTCAGGTGTGAAGAAGTGTAAGTGACAAGAACAGGACATAAATTTCTTTGTCTTTATTTGGTAATTTAGATTTGGTAGCCATTTATAGCAACTGTTTTCAGTACACGTTTTTAAATTTCAAAGGGTGGCTCTCTGGTGTAGGATAGTTTTTAGAAAATCGGTCAAAACTGCTGATCACTAGGAAAGAATGGGAAATATGCTGTGTAACAACTGGAGTAGAAATACAGAGGATTCTACTTATGATTATTTGACCCCTTTAAAATAATCATATCCGGGGCAGCACCTGTGGCTCCGTGGGTAGGGCGCCCGAGGGTGGCAGGTTCAAACCTGCCCTGGCCAAACTGCAACAAAAAATAGCCGGGCATTGTGTCGGGTGCCTGTAGTCCCAGCTACTTGGGAGGCTGAGGCAAGAGAATCGCCTGGGCCCAAAAGCTGGAGGTTGCTGTGAGCTGTGATGCCACAGCACTCAAGGGCTACAAAGTGAAACTCTGTCTCTTAAAAAAAAAATCATATCCATTAAGGAGAGTGAATTATGGTATTGGGAGATTTCCTCAAATCCTAACATGCTTTCAAATTTTTTTAATTTTTTTTTTTATTTTTACATATACATGTGTTAATTAGGTTTCCAGTTTTTGCCTTCACAGAATTTAAAAGGCTTAAAATTTAATAACAATAACCATGTTTAAGATAAGAACTAGAAACAAAAACCACGTAAAGAATAAACAAAGATAAATACATTCAGAAAAGAAAACAGACAATTACTGCATCAAAATATTAAGCAATATTAGTAATAATAATGCCAAGAAAGTAACGTTCACATTGTCAAATAAGACATTTTAGAGTGCTTTGACTCTGAGGCTCAGTATGAAGTCATCAGTTAACTTCTTATTTTTTTTCCAAAGTCTCAAAAAAAATAGACAACTAATATTATATAAAGAAAAGTAGAGTTTCAAAAAACAGATCATGCCAAATCTTAAAGACAATAGAAAAAGAAGAAATATTTCAAAATCATGCTTTCAAATTTTTGATGCCACAAAATTTCATTTTATCTCATGGATCCTGACCCTTTTAAGCCTGAGTCACCGAACTTTAACTGTGGACCAAATCCAGTTCACCTCATATTTTTGTATAGCTAGCAAGATAAGAATGGCTTTCATATTGTTAAATGGTTGAACAAAATGAAAAAAAAATCTGATGACATGCAAATGATGTGATATTCAAATGGCAGTGCCAATAATTAAAGTGTTATTAGAACACAGCCAAATACGTTTATTTACATATTGTTTGTGGCTATTTTCATGCTATAACAATAGAGATGGATAGATGTGACATACACTAGATGTGACCTGGAAAGCCAAAAGTATATACTATCTGTCCATTTTTAGAAAAAGTTTGCCAATCCTTTCTCTAAAATATGTTACACGTTGAAAATCACCCCTAAAACGAAAGCAAGCATGGACGTGATCTGTGTGTGCGTGTATGTATCTATGGTCTTATTTTTTTTTCTTTAATATATCTAGTTAATATATTCAGTACCAATTAAGCATCATGTTCCATAAATTCAGGTGATACTTTGTACAGCTTCACTCTGGGGTATTCCGGAGTACAGGCTTCAAATTGGCCTCTATTATTATTTTCTTCATTGATGGTGTCTGCCTTGTCCTGAGTGCACAAAGCCTCCAACACATTCCTGTGATCCTGTGATCCGTAGCTCTGCATTGCTCTGTCCAACAGTGCTTCACACCATCTGGGTGATTTCTTTACAAAGGTCCAGCAGGGGTGAGGAGTTGTAAATCATGGCTGGCGTTTCTAAAGGGTTAACAAAAGGAATGGAAGTTCTATTAGCATTACATGAGGAGAAGCCAGCCTCCATCTTTCCTGTCTGGACATTCTGATACGAAGATATCTCTATAAGACGGAAACAGGCCCATAAGGAAGATAAAGATGCCAATGATAAAGTTTAGAAAATTCCAGCAAAATTACACTAAGAAACAGGCAGGCATTATGGCTGCTTTTTATATGTGAAAAGAGCAGGATGAAAAATCACAGGAGAGAGATGAATTGATGTATTTTAATTGTAGTGGACATCAGGCTGCTAAGCTTGTGACAAAATAATTTTGAAATTTGCTTGAGATTTGTTTGATATGTGTCTTTTGAGACTTCTCTGACATATATTCATTTGCGATTTCTTTTGTGAAATATGAAGACATAAACAAAATACATTTTAAGATGCACTGTTTTGCAAATAATCATTTACATTTTTATTCCTTACTCCAACCTTAATTTTACTAATATCTATAGTATGCAAAGAAAGTACAAAGAATCATTTTTTAAATAAATTTTGCTGTGTGTATGTGTATTTAAGGTTACAACATGATGTTATACATATAAATGGAAGCAATTCTTAGATAAAAGGAATACATTATCGAAATTTCATACAAGTCCTCTACTCTAACCTCTCTGTCCCAAAAGAAGATGTTCTTTAGCAATAATCCTGTCAATACCTGTTGGCAAATAAAAAAGACTAAAGTTCCTTAAGAGAATAGTGTTACAAGGGCGTTGAGCCAGTGACCCAGAATTACATCAATCTTTCCTGGCCCAGCAAGATCTTTCCTATTACCATCCCAAGGGAGGTACATTAAGAGGCACACAAAAAGAAAGGCATCCTTTCTTTTTCAATGGGCTTTTAGCCCTAAACTCAAAGTAGAGCACTACAAGGTAAGTTAGAGCACCTGGAAGATTCCATAATCCCTTGGCCAGAAGAGCAAATATTTACAGTCCAGAATCAAAGCAGGGCCAGTGGCCTTCACTATTTCATTTAGACAAAAAGTTGTTTTGCCCAATATTCAAGTTAAATTAGGGCCCTTAGATTCCACTTCTAAGAACAAGAAAAGATACACAAACGGAGAAAAACAAGATAGAAGTACACAGAGGCCAAATCAGAAAGATCAAGCTCATTACAGCGGGCTTTTTAAGCACTTAATGACACAATCCAATAATGATTGACTCACTAAATAAATATTATAACTTTTTTTTCAAGTGGGGACTGAATTAAGAAGGGGACACCACAGGGCAGAATCCAGGATCCAATCAGACCAAGCCTTGGTGTCACTCTAGGCAGGAACCAATCAGATCATGCCTACCAGCCATCACCTCATTGCAAGATCCAATCAGCAATGGATTGGATCTCATTACCCTATGATTATGAACCCAGCCCAACCCCCTCCTTTGGGAATACACTATTTAGGAACTGTCCCCAGGAGACCCTTGTGCCAAATAATAAAACCTCCTTGCTATAACTTGGCTGTGTCTATCTATCTGCCTGTTATCTGCCAAGAAAATGAACCCCTCTGTTTGGGAGGCAACAGTGGGAGATCATTTCTTTTAGTATTTGGAAGTTTCTCCTTTTATTGATCCAAATTCTACCTCTCTTTCTTTTGTAATTTCTCTCAATGATTGCTTCTAGCTCTGCCCTCTAGATGTATATAGGTAAAGTCAATGCAGTGATTGTTCATGAAACTGCTGGTATTGCAGGATTTACCCTTTATCACTTGAGGTGGAAGACTTTGCTCCCTCCTCACACACATGCTTATAGCTAAAGGCAGTATGTGTATCCACCAAGAACCCCGGCTTTAGGAAACTACAGACTTTTAAAGGGAACTGCTAGTGAACCTTCCCATTCTTTGCTCTTAAATAATTATCTTAATTATTCTGCACAGCAAACAAATATACCCTCTGCTTCCTGCCCCATAGAAAGACACTATTTCTACCTTCCAAGGCTATTTGCCATATAAACATCCTTGAAAACATAAAAGTCCAGAACAAAAGCTCATACAAAATGTGCAAAATGTGAGAGATCTATGGATATTTATCTCTTGTGGATAAGTATACACACATACACAGGACCTACACTCTTTGGAACTATTTTTATGTATTTTGTATGTTTTGTGACATGCTTTCCTTCACGGACATCTTTCCTTGTCAGTATGCATCATTCTTCCCATCGTATTTATATTCCAAGATTTAGTAAAAATTCTGAACTATTTCCCTATTAATGAACTTTTAGATTTTTCCCAATGTCTTAATAGTATGAAAAGTGCTTTAAAAAAAGCAGTTGTACATATATTTTTGTACATATGTCTGAGTATTTCTGTAGAAAAGACAAATACAAATGCAACTACTTGATTAAAAATACGTGTAATGAAAAATTGGAAAGACATATGCAAGCTGCCTGTGTCACTTATTTTCCTCCAACAGTATATGACAGTGTCCAAATGCTATTTTTCTTTTTCTTTTTTAATTAAGACAGAGTCTCACTTTGTCACCCTCAGTAGAGTGCTATGGTGTCATAGCTCACAGCAACCTCCAACTCTTGGGCTTAGGCGATTCTCTTGCCTCAGCCTCCCGAGTAGCTGGGACTACAGGCACCCGCCACAATGCCCGGCTATTTTTTAGTTGTCGTTTATTTGTTTTTGTTGTTTTTAGCAGGCCTGGGTCAGATTTGATCCCTAACCACTAAGCAACAGGCTCCCAGCCCAAATGCTATTTTTCTATGTATGCTAACATGCTTATATGTCCCCAAATAAGAATAAACCTATAGAAAGACATGATTTAAAATTAATATTGGATAATACTTTTTGGTTTTAATGCAATTTTGTCCAGTCTACTATATTTATCCCTACACAAACCCTGGACTCTGGCTATTATTAGTTCCAAATTTAGATGATCAAACTGAAACACTTCAATAAATGAGCTAAACATAATCAAAATTTCCAGTGCTAATTTCTTGTATTTTTATATTCAATGCTGCTGGCTTTTCCTGACACAAATAACATATATGCAACCCATCAAAAAGAATGCAAGAACTTCCTACTGGAGTATTTCTAGAATGTATTTCATGCCCCAAAGGCAACTTTGCTATATAGCCTCATCACACTTTCCAAAATTGAGTTTTGTGGCAATGGACTTTAAACTAGGGATTCAGATTTAGCCTGAAGTAAACTAAAACTTCAAGTTTGTTTTGTGCTACTGCTGCCACTGTTATTGCTGTTATTATTGTTGTAACATAATCTACCACTAACTCTAGGTTTCAACACTGCATGTGGGTGCAATTGATGTTTTTAATCCTAAGAGAATGTCTTAGTCAGTTTGGACTGCTATAAAAGATTACCATAGATTTAGTGCCTTAAGCAATAGAAATTATTTCCCATGGTTTTGAAAGCTGAAAGTTTAAGGTCAGGATGTCAGCATGGGTGGGTTCTCTTGAGGGCTCTTTTCTGCATTGCAGACTCATTTTCTCTTTGTATTCCCCCATGTGGAAAAGAGACAGAGTTCTCTGTGGCCACTTTTATAAGGGCACTAATCCATTTATAAAGGCTGCATCCTCACGATGAGATTACCTCCCTAATAATAAAGGCTCCCCCTCCTAATGATATTGTAATGATGGTTAGAATTTCAACATAGAAATTTGGAGGGAGACATAGAAATTCAGACCATTGTATTCCACCTCTGGCCTTCCAAAATTCATGTTCTTCTCACATGCTGAATACTTTAATTCCCTCCCAACAGACCCCAAAATCTAAACTCAGGCTAACATCAACTGTAATGTTGAAAGTCTTATCTAAATATCTTCTAAATCAGATATGGTGTATCACCTTGCTAATTGCTAGCTTGTCAAGATTTTTTTGATATTTGATTCTGTTATCTATCATAGTAACTTACCCTTCATTTCTGCATCATTCATGCATTTATAAGACATACATCATTTCCATTTCCATGAATTCATTCTACACACTTACTACATACTAAAATGTTGAATAGGCTATATCCAAACACAAGCATATGTCTGTGCCACCAACATCTTATCTGAAGGTGGATCTCATTCTATTTATAAGCGTGTCTTGCTTTTCATCGGTATAGCCATAGCCGCGAATTAAAATTAGTCTGATATCATATCCCAAGGCATGAGCACATGAGCTGACTGTGGCAGGAAGAAACACTAATGGAAGGGAGAAAGCTGTTTTTCACATAGATCTTAAACAGGCCTCATGGGAAAGGTAGTAGAATAGAACAGCACATAAATTAAATTAAATTCTCATAAAATAAGATGCCTTTAATTTATTTTTTCCTCAGCATCAGTATAATGAATAATTAAAAATGCCCATTCTCATCTTAGATTTGCAGAAAGCAGTGAATTTCTCATATCCACTTGGCAGCTTTATTAGCTACTATTGTCCCTTTTTTCAAAGAGGTCATTCACCTGCTGAATTTTTTATCAATTTAGTAATTATATTTTGATGCTTATAGTTGTATGATTATGTTTAAAGTTCTCATGTCTAATAAATGCATTGAATAAATTAAAAAGGCAGAATGATAATATTGGATATGAAGGAAATGAGTAGTTTAAATGACCGTAAGTAATTGTGGTCTTAATTACAGACTGTCCATAAGGAAAATTTTAGGAATAAATCACAATTTTTTAATTTTCACTTAGACATTTCCGATTTCCAATGTGAAGAAAGGACTTATTTTTTCCTTAATTAAGCTTCCATTGGGAAAATATTTGATTCTTAAATTTGCCCTAATGACAGGGAGAGGACCAGAGTTATGTTCTTACATATTATAATTAGGTTAAGTCCAGAGTGATCCTAGCAAACGGTGAGCAAATTTGTTACATATCCAAGCTTAATGGAATAAATCCATTATGACTACATCCCCAAGGCACTAAGGAATAATATCCTAGGGAATATCAGAAAGACAAGACAATTTCAAACCTTTCAGTGAAGGTGGAGAGAGCACAGTTGCAAGAGAAGTTGGTGAAGCCCATAGATGTCACTTACATGCCTAATATTCAAACCCAAGACCTGAAAAATAGGACAACATTCTTTGGCCAGCTGCTGTTCTTTAGGGACTTCCACAGCATGGCTCTATTATATAGTAAAATCCTATTCAAAATAAAGAAAAAAGCCCAGGTCATGGTTACTCCACCAAATTCATTCATATTTCAAAATGTAACATCAATGTGAGTAGTATTCTTGTCTATCATGACCAAGTCTAGTATTTACAGAATAATGGAGCAGCAGTCCACTACCATTTTTCCTGCGTGCAAAACAATATATAACAAATGCCCCTCCTGGATAATTTATTGCTTCTTATTTCACTTCCTTCTTCTATTTAATTTTATTTTTTTCCTCGGTTTCAAGTTAGCAATCACTAATTCTATGCAGTAACTATGCAGTTTAATAACATGATTCTGCAAAACTATCATGACAGTAGGAAGGAGAATACTATGCAATAAAGGTGATTTTTTGTGTAGAATAAATAGAACATGTAACATTACATGCAAGTTTTCTTCATTTACAGATTTATAAGCATCTGTCACAAAATCACTGGTACTAAAGAGCTGCAAGGGATCTTAAGTATTTTTCTTCTCTTCTACCATATTTGTTTAGACTTTTCCAACATACATTGTGACCTTATTAGTTATAGGAATTCTTCTCTTCTGAATTTTAATTCTGTGAAGTTGGACTATGGCTCAATTGATCACTTCCCCCCGCAAAGTTTCTACAATGACTGGCAAATAATAGGTACTCAATGACTGTTAAATAAAGTGGAGGAAATAAGGCTATGAAAACTTGACGTGACTTGCAGTGGCTTATAAACCTACTCATTAGGGAAGCCTAGCCAAAGCCTTGGAGTTCCCAGAAAAAAATCCTGGGTTGTTTATTTACTACATTAGATTTGAATTTTGTCTTGCCACCTGACTTGCCCTTGTGGACACAAACCATATATTGAAACTCCAGAACATTGTGTTTATCTCTTCATGTGCCCAATTCCAATTCCAATGCCTGGATCAGGGATAATTCTGAACGAGGTCTTTTGAAAAAAACATATGGACTACTTTATTCTAAAAACTGTGTTATTAAAAAATTGCTTTATGGAGAAAAATGCTATATGATCAATCCCAACCACTATATGGTAGATTTTCCAACCACCATTTTTTTCTCGCCTCAAATTTCTCATATTCCTACAAATCTCAGGACTATGTAGAGACTATTGGATAATAATTTTATGTGTTATTTGGTAGCCCATTCAAAAAAATACCTATGTCTCTAACTGCTTGCTTTAGGTAGCTCTCAGCTCTCACAAACTCAGTAAGATCAAATTTTTGCAGTAAATGTCACCATGAGAAAATACATACCACTCTGAGAGGGAGAAAGATACAAAAGGAGCCACATGAACCTAAGAGAAAAGTGAAGCATACAGATCTGCAAAATTTGACATAACAAAGAGGAAAATTAACTCTATCCTCTTATTATGCAAAGCACCTTCAAGAGTATTATTATTCTAAAATGCTAGTCTTTACTAAGTGTCCTCAGACCTTGCCCTAATCCCCCATGGAGCAATTCTCCCTGACAATGGGCAGTAGTTCAGTCACCAGTAAGCAAGAGCATAAAACCGATAAACATAAATCCCTCAGTCCTCATCCAAGGAAACAATAAATAACTTCAATAGATATGTAATTAACAGGCTGCTCAACAAGTGCTTTGAGCTCCCCAAGCAGGGATTTAAATCTAAATATGCACCAGTGTGTCCTCAGCAGATGAAAAGCACACATGGAAGAGAGAACCAAGATAAAATCATGCAGGCTCCCCAAAATTCAACAAGGAGGTTAATACACAGTAATCATATCAATCTATCATAGTCAAACACTAATACTTGTCTACCATCTATTTACCCTTACAAGTCTGTGTTTAGGTCTAGCCAACAATTTTACACATTTGTGTGGAAAGGAAAGTCTAAATGCAGGGGATGGGAAGGCAGTATATAGGAAGAAAAGACAAACATTCTTAAGGCCAGCATATGCGTTTTGTTTTGTAAGGTATTAGATGTTAAAATTTACTTCTGGCTTCTGAGAATTGTTTTGTAACCATGAAGCATTCAAACATCTCATATACCTAACTCAAAGCCTTTAAAATTTATGTTATGAAATGTATTAGTGTCCTTATAAATCAGCACTTGGTAGTAACAAATTATCGGAACTTGCTATATATTAAAAAGATAAATCAGAATCTAATAGTAAAGAGAGAAGGTGTTTTCAAATCAGACAACCAAAGCACTAACTAATGGGAGCATTTGTAAATTCAGCAATGATTTACAGCAGGGCTCTTAGTTAGAGTGTGTAAATCCAGCAGAAGAGTTTGCATCTATCAACTGGGACTTTGGTCCACTGTTTATAAATCAAGAAGTTAATGAAGAGTCAGGGGTCTATAAATCCAGACAGTAAATTAGAAATTTTAGCATTTGATTTATAAATAAGTAACTTTAAGAATTACTTATTAACTGAACAGAAAAAACTGCATTTAAAATCAAACAAAGGTTAGAATTTATAAATCACAGCTGTAAATAAAAGGATAATAAGTTTACACCACCAACCAATACCAACTTGGCCAATTCTAAATCTCTGCATTTTATAAGACCACAACAGGGATGTGCCCAGTAGAATGCCAACACTTAACCACCTTCAGTGAATGAATTTGTTCTTACTCTGTTAATTTTAATAGGAAACAACTTTTTCAATACAGTGCATACATTACAATATTCTTGTTCTACGAAAAAGGACAAAAATTGGTTTAGAGCCAATCAGAACTTAAAGACTGCATCTAATTATAGACCTGAAGTTCAAAGATCTTCCTTTCCATTAGGATACATTTTTTAACCCCATGTAAGCACAATTCTCCCGTGTTTTGCTTTGCTTCATAACTTCTCCTCACAGTGGACCCCAAGACAAGCACGTGTCATTTCAAGGGAAAGATGTTCAGGCCCCATGTGGCCATTTCACACATGCCAAGGGCTGTGGCACCGAAGCAGATGAGCTCGAGGGACCCTCACATGACCTCCTGTTTGTCTATTCCCAAATCTCCCCAGAGAGGACAGGGAAGACTCATCACAAAAGAACATGAGAGAAGCAGAATCAAGGGAAATTAAAAATAAAGGGCAAGGAAATCCCAACAGGCGACTGACTCAGAGGCGAGATTAAATATGGCCTGTTTGCCTTTCCCTGGCTCTGCTTCCGAGAGGCGCTGTTGCTGGACTGTCCCC
>CAUYRH010059466.1:0-28510 GCA_963574655.1 Perodicticus potto | reverse complement strand
GAGCCATCTGTCCAGAGCACAGAGGACAAGGTGTGGTGAGGAATGGCTAGGCTGTCTCCTCCTTCTGAGCTGCTCAGGGTGCAGGGCTGACCTTTACAGATCTCTGTCCTGGCAGAGTTGGTGCATCAGAGCTGCCATGCTGCAAACAAAAAGTGAAAATAAGAAAAGTAGGATGGAATGAACAGGGTAGGAAGGGTAGAAGAAAAGAGGGAAGAAAGTGGGCAAACTGATGCTTGCATCAGGACCAATTTGAAGCAAAAAAATGCATGGGATTCCCTTAATATATAGGGGAAGGAAGGTATTAATGGATGAAGAAGATAGGAACCAGGTGGATTATTGCCAAAACTTGATGGTAGATACAAATAAGGATTCATTATATACTATTCTTTAAACAGGTAAAATTAAAAAAAAAAAATTCCATTTTAGAAAGCCAGGGCATATGACCCAAATTTCTCCTCCACCCAAAAATCTACTGGTATCCTGCAACTTCAGAGAGCCTGTGCACAACCCATTAAAATTCTATTTTTTGTCATTTTATTCACACAGTTTGTTCCATGTCCTCTCTCCTATCCACGGATACCTTATGTAAACCCTATCCAGGTCTAAACTAGCAGTCAAAAAAGCTGTACTTAAGAGGCTTATTATTACTGAGAGACCTCCTCCAGTCAAGGCTCTTTTTATTTTATAGACATTTGAAGGGAGGAAGACATACTGATGGGATAACAGTGGGTGGGGCTGTCCCCAATCACAGCATGGCAGCAGCAGCCATCTCTCCTCATAGCCCCTCTGCATCATGTTTTCCATCATTACAGGCTCATCTTGGTCAGGTCAATATATATTTGAATCTACAAATAGCTTTCAATTGTCTGGTGAGTTACTTCAATCTATCAATTTCAATTTCCAAAGAAAGCTGAGCTGAGGAACTTAAGTCTAGGGTCAGAGTCAGTTCATTAAAATGTTTGGATGTCCATAATTTAGGTAAGCTTTAAAACCATATTACTATTGAAAACATATATTTTGGCTCAGGTAAAAGCTAATTTTGGTCATTCACTTAAAAGTGTCATTAAGAATCTGCTAAATATTTGAAATCAAAAGTTAAAACAAATTTGGACACACATCATTAACCCACAGTGGTGCCTTAAATATTCTAAATAAGGGCACAAATGGGAACCATAGTATAGAGCATGAGCAATATCCTTGGCATTATGATGTCAAGAAAATTGGTACCCACCTGTGTGAGATTCCAGAACTAATGGGTGGCTACGAGGTGCCAACAAAGGAAACCAAGAACACTAGCTGAAACCTCTCAGGGAATGTATCTCTGATAGAGGTGAAATCCCAGTTGCCAGGTTTCCTCTCATGTCTTTCTTCATAATATCTTTGGTATTTGTCATAGATTTGAGGATGTTAAGATAGCAATGTATAAATTGGGACAAGACTATGAAAGAAAGTCTTTGGAGAAGGTAATAACCTATAGTAAACATGGTCAGAAATATGATGAGGCTATAATACAAAAGTTTATTCCAAAAAATCTTTGTGACAGGCCAGTCTTCGTCACCATTGCATTACTACAAAGCCAAGTCCTGAAGGGACACTGTATTCCCATAGATTTCATGAACTGGTGTGTTCCAAAGGCCTTCTTCTAACATTACGGGGGCTTCAACCATTGTGGGAATCCCCCTCTGCATTAGTCATTAACTCTTTCTTCTATTTCCAGTAGCTAATTAAAATTTCCTATCATATTATCTTTCTACTCCCTCAGTCTAGACCTACTTCAGCATTTGTCAAATTTGTGTCACAAACCACAGCGAATCATGACATCAATTTAGTGTGACATCAATTTAGTGTGCCCTAAGTAAATGAAACACAACAGAGAGGAAAATATCAAAGGGCTTCACGTGAATCCCTATCTGTTGCTGTTAACTATTACCAAGAAACCAACAAAAGCATAATGCTAATAGTTCTTTTTATTAATTTTTTTTATTAAATCATAACTGTGTACATTAATGCATTTATGGGGTACAATGTGCTGATTTTATATACAATTTAGAATGCTTACATCAAATTGGTTAACAGAGCCTTTACCTCACTTAATTGTTGTTAGGACATTTATACTGTACTCTTAATAGATCTGACATGTACCCTTGCAATAGGCACCATAGGTGAGGTCTCACCGATTATGCTCCCTCCACCCAGCCTCCCCACTCCCCTTATCTTCCTCTTCCCTCCTTCATTCTGGGCTATAGTTCTGTTTTATCATTCGTATGAAAGTGTGGGTAATGATATATTGGTTTCATAATAGTACTGAGTACATTGGATACTTTTTCTTCCATTATCGAGATACTTTATTTACTAAGAAGAATATGTTCCAGCTCCATCTATGTAAACATACAAGAGGTAAAGTCCTCATCTTTTTTATGGCTGCATAATATTCCATGGTACACGTATACCACAATTCGTTAATCCATTAGTGGATCGATGGGCACTAGAGCTTCTTTCTATGACTTGGAAATTACGAATTGGGCTGAATGCTAACAGTTCTTACACCAACTATCTCAACTATTTACTGAACTTTAAACCTATAATTTCTATTTTGTCTATGAAGCTGGATATAGCATTCTGTGTATTTCTATATAAGTAAGCTTCCTAAAGAGTTCACCAAGTCAAGTACTAGAGGGACATTAAAAGGCAAAAGGAGGGCACAAGGGACTTGTTACTTACTATTTGCATGTTGTTACTCTCTTCATACCCTTAGCAATGGTTCCTTGCTTTAGGAGTGACATTTGGTTGATAGTACGTTCCCAGAGCCAGCTCCATTATGCCCATGGAAACAAAGTATGAGACCCACCAGGACAATGCTCCCTCCTCACAAATCAGAGAATTAGACACACACGGCCATCTTCCAGTCCTCTGGGCAACCAACATCAGCCTGACGTGTTTCTCTTTGAGATGATGCACCACCAGCTCTATCAGACCATACCACAAAGAGGCTTGATGCCAGCCCCAAGTGAGCAATATTCTTCTGAGACCTGAATCATAGCGTTTGGAGGACCTCTTTCCAAGTCCCTAAGGTACCAGCACTACCTCAGCATCACTCCCTGAGAGGTCCAGCTATGAGTTCCACAATACTCCTTTCCTGACTAAATTACCAGAACAACGGAAGCCAGTGATTTTCAACTGAGGTGCCATGAAACATTTTAAAGATAATTAAATTATTTTTGAAAAGCACAGGAAGTATATTCTTTTTTAAAAATTTTTTTCTATCAATATAATTTAAGTGTGCCATGGGAATTTAACTACAAGTTCAAGTGTGCCGTGAGATAAAAAAAGGTGGAAAAAACACTGATGTAAGCAATGCCCTATGCTCTACAGTCCCAGGCCAGACCTGTGAGGCCCATTATAAAAGAATCTAAGTTTTGGTGATCCCCCAACCCCCCAACCTCTTCCCTTTACTTCCCCTCTCTTAGGGATGTAGCTTCTTCTACCTCTGTGTACCTCAGTGTTTCCCCCTTTAAATCCTCTCAGACTTTCAATACCTTTTCACAGTTTTCCTATCTTAGCTTTCCTTGGTGGGTTTCTCCTTCCTGGATGGGATCTTGACAGATACAGGACTTGGTACCAGCAGTGACATCAAAAGAGAAAGACAATGAGAATCTGGGACTGGTTTGGACATGTCCACGGCCTTAAAAACACTGCTAAGCTCCCATCCAATTGGGGATGGACATGCAGTGGCATCACAATTATCTAAATTTTACTCAGTGTTGATTGTGATGAAGTACCCTATTGCCACAAGTATGTAAAGGGACAAAGTGACCATGTGATGACGACTATGAGTACCTCAAGAACTGAGGGGTGGGAGAGCTACATTTAATGACACTGGACAATCTATGCAATTAAGCTTATGACCTAAATTCTCAAAATTATCCAGAAATGAAATAGCAATAACTACTATCATGAAAGCACACAATTTTTTTTAAATTGGTAGAACAAAGTCCCCCAAACGAGGAGGAAAAACTGTTCCCCCCTAACCACAATGATAAACAACAGAGAAAGGAACAGAAGATATTAGAAACAAACAGAAATCAACTAATATGATAATGATAATCCCTCACATATTAATAACTTTGAATGTAATCAGATTAAAGGTTGCACTTAAAAAACTACAGGCTAGCTGAATAAGATTTTTTTTTAATGACCCAACAATATGCTGCCTAAGACGAGACACTCATCTTGTCTGTAAAGACACTCACAGACTAAAAATAAAGGTATGTAAAAATATCCTATGCAAAAAGAAACCAAAATAGAGCAGGAATAGGTATACTAAGATAAAATAGATGTAAGTTAAAAACAGTAAAAAAAGGCAAAGTACAGGGCAGACAAAGTTTGTATGCAATTTAAACTAGTTTACTATAATCATATTATATATACCATAATGATAAATGAATCAATTCATCAATAAAATACAACAATTCTAAACACATATGGACTGGACACCAGAGCACCTAAATATATTTTAAAAACTATCAGATCTTAAGGGATAGATAGACTCCAATATAAAAACAGTTGGGAATTTTAACACCCCACTTTAAACATTATACAAATCATCTACATGGAAAAGTAACAAAAAGAAAAGATGTTTGTATTTAAACTGCACATTAGACCAGTTGAACTTAATTCATTTAGAACATTTTATTCAATAGCTTTCGAATATGCATATTCTCATCAGAACATGAAACATTCATTGGAATAAGAACATGTTAGAATGCAAAACAATTCTCAACAAATTTTTAACATTCTAAAAATTCATATGAAGTATCTTATCAGACCACTTAAAATAAAATTGAAAATTGACAACAAGAGGATCACTGGAAACTGTAAAAACACATGTAAATGAAACACTATGCTCTTGAATAACCATCAGATCAAGGAAGAAATTAATAAGGAAATAAAAAAATTTTTTTAAACAGAAGAAAATCAAAACACAACAAATCAGCCTGGTGCGGCAGCTCACGCCTATAATCCTAGGACTCTGGGAGGCTAAGACGGGTGGTTTGCTTGAGCAAAGGAATTCAAGACCAGCCTATGCAAGAGCAAGACCCCATCTCTACTAAAATTAGAAAAACTAACTTGGCATTGTTGGCACACACCTCTAGCCCAGCTACTTGGGAAGCTGAGGGAAGAGAACTGACTGCTCAAGCCCAAGAGTTTGTTGATGCAAGGAATGATGCTATGGCACTCTACCAAGGGTAACAGAGTGACACTCTGTCTCAAAACAAAACAAAATATACCAAAACTTACAAAATACAGCAAAAGCTAAGAGAGAAGTTTACAGCAATAAATGCCTATGTTAAAAAAATGCAGGTGGCCGATGTGTCCAGAATATTTTGTAAATACAGGTACAATAGCTACAATTTCCCATTTTCCCCATGGTGACTTAAGATTTAAAAAAACTATCTAACAATGCACCTCCAGGAATTAGAATAACAAAAACAAGCCAAACCCAACACTAATCTAATAAAAGAAATAGGGCAGCGCCCAGAGCTCAGTGGGTAGGGCACAGGCCACGCACACCCAGGCTGGCTGGTTCGTGCCCAGCCTGGACCTGCTAAATAACAATGACAACTACAACCAAAAAAATAGCTGGGCGTTGTGGCAGGCGCCTGTAGTCCCAGCTACTTGGGAGGCTGAGGCAAGAGAATCACTTAAGCCCAAGAGTTTGAGGTTGCTGTGAGCTGTGATGCCATGGCACTCTACCAAGGGTGACAAAGTGAGACTCTGTCCTATAACCCAATTACAGCACAAGAATATGGAGAAAGGGACAAGGGAGGGGAGAGGAGGAGGAAGAATGAGTGGAAGGAGAGTAATTGGTGGTTCCACACCTACCGTGCATCTTAGAAGGGTACAGGTAAAACTTACTAAATGTAGAATATAAATGTCTGAACACAATAACTAAGAAAATGCCATGAAAGCTATGTTAACCAGTTCAATGAAAATACTTGAAATTACATATAAAACCAGCACATTGTACCCCATGATTGCATTAATGTACACAGCTATGATTTAATTAAAAACAAAAAAAAGAAAAACAAAGAAATAATAAAGAACCAAGTAGAACAAAATGAAATTGAGACTAAAAAGACAACAGAAATGGTCAATGAACTGAAAATTTTATTTTTAAATTTCTTTTTTATTTTTTATTTTCTGTGAAGGTCAAACCTCAGAAAAAATTGCTTTTTTTTAAAGTTAGCAAAATCAATAAACCACTTGCTAGATGAACCAAGAAAAGAGAAGATCCCAGTCATCAGAAATGAAAGAGGCGACATTACAGCTAATAACACTGAAATACATAAGATCATCAGAGACTACCTAAAAAAAAATCACTAACTAAAAAACCTAAAAGAAATAGATAAATTCATATAGGCATACAACCTCCTGAGATTGAAGCAGGAAGGAGTAAAAAACTAGAACAGACTAATAAGTAATGAGATTTATTCAGAAAAATTCTTTCAACAAAGAAAATCCAGGAATGGAGGGCTTCATTTCTGAATTGTACTAAATTTTTAAAAAAGAACATAAATTCTCCTCAAATTATTCCAAAAATTTAAAGAATTAGTATTTTATAAGACTAGCACTACCCTGATACCAAAATCAGACAAAGATGCAAAAAAAAAATAGATAGGCAGGCCAAAAACACTGATGAACAATAGATACAAAAATTTACACACACAATGAAAAAAAAGCACTAGTAAACTGAACCCAACAGCACATCAAAAAGATAATACACTATGATCACTCGGGATTTATCTAGAGAATGAAGGAAGAGTCAACATATGCAAATCAGTAAATGTGATATATTATGTTAACAAAATGAAATCATTCCCAATAGATGCAGAAAAATCATTTGGTAAAATTCAACACGACTTCATGATAAAAACTTTCAAAGACTAGGCATGGAAGGAATATATGTCAGGGGAACAGGCAAGAGGGCAGACTAGAAGCAGCCCATGGCATGCTACACTCACAGAAGTGAAAGTTGAAGGTAGATGCCAACCTACTGATGGGCCTTCTTGAAAACAGAATTGTGAATCCTCAGAGAAATGATAGGGAACATTCAGAACGAAGGGGAAGGTGATGTGGTGATCAACTTGGGAAGATCTGAAGGTACCTAGGAGGACAAATGGGGAAGGACAAGAGGGGAGAACCCTAGGGCTCCATGCTCCCCCTACAGGCGCTGTGAGAGGCCCCTCCCTACCACTGCAGACCTCCAGACTGATCAGGGAGGTGCTTGGAGTCTGTGCGGCAATATTGCACCAGAAAGTGGGCACAGAAGGGACCTAGGGGGTCCCATTCTCGAGTTGCTACAACTGATGCCATTTGGGCCCTCAGGCCACCAGTGGGCTTGGCTTTGTTGCAGCTACCTCTGCATTGCCCTAGCTAGCTGGGAGGAAGCATGGAGAGGATTGCTCTTGCATACTCCCTGAATGGGAGCCAAGCACCCCTTCTCCATAGATCTGAACAGACTGGCAACCATTTCAACACAGGGTGGAGGAGGGGTAGAAGCTTGAGGAAACTCTGGAGGAGAGAAGATAGGAAGACCAGGCAAGATAGAGGGATAGGTATTCAAGTAAAAATAGGGAAGGGCAAAAAAAACAAAGGGAGAGAAAAGCCTGAATATAGGGGATTTGGGTCCACCTGCCTTTTATTGTTGTTTTGGAGGAAATTATTTAAGTCTTTTAAGACACTAAAATCAAAGGTCCCATTTTCCAATTTGTACTGGGGTAGAAGGAAACACCCCTGGTGTGGGTCTGTTGAGGGGGTGGAAGAGCCGGCCCCCATGTCCCAGATGTCCTTCCCCTACCTGGGTAGAAAATAGGTTCCCTGTACCTCATCTGGGGTACAGATGAGCAAAAAATAAAGGAAGACTGAAAAAAGTCAGGTATCCCTATTTTTTCTCAGAAAACTTGAGGTCCCCAGCACCTTAGAAGTCTCAACTAGGGTACAGTGCTGGGCCTGAAGTAAAAAACAAAATAATTTGAGGCTCCAAGATCCCAGAAGAAAGCACAGCACTGGGACTAAAACAAGGAAAAAAAAAAAATGCTAGTTAGGTGTGAATAAAGCAGGAGCAGCAAGGGGGACATGAAGACATAATGACCCAGAGCAAGCCAAGGAAGTTTCTGTTTGAAGATGTTTAGGGGCTTTACTCACCCTTAAATGGCAGTTGGGGCAAAAGCCTCTAGAATTCTGACAGGTAGGTCAACAGAGGTGGGTCTAGGTGCTACCGGGACTAGGTTCTGAGGAAACTGGGGTAGCTAGGGAGGCCGGCAGTGAGTCAGGCCAGCAGCCAACCACCTGTCCTGGTCTTCAGCACCATACTGGCAGCAGTGGAAGTTCAGGCCAGGTTTATTAAAATGGACAGCAACTTGCTTGGACAGAGCAAATATGGCATCAGCACCCCAGGGCAGTTATATGGAGTCATAAGGGGTGGGCAAATTCCATAGCTTGGCCAGAGGGCTTTGGTGGGTTAGGGTCCTTTGCTGCTAATTTCTTCCCGACTCGGGCTAACTTCCCGAGTAGGTCCTTTGTGTTCTTTGTTTCAGGAGGAAAGGAAGAGGAGGAGAGGGGAAGGGTTTATGTAGGACCTTGTTATGCTCCCAATATACAGTTAAACATAGTACATGAAATTGACAAAGGACTTCTGCACAATGCATACTAAGAATTCCTATGACTCTAGAAAAGAAAGATGAACCAATAGAAAAATGTGGAAAATAGATAAACATGCTTCATAAAAATGGATATCCAAAGAGCCAATAATCATATGAAAAGATGCTAAACAGCATCCGTCACCAAGGACTGTAAACTGCAGCCTCAACAAGACACCACTAAACAGCCACAATCATGACTAAATTTGTCCTTGACAATATTAAGGGTCAACAAAGGTATGGAATAACTGGAAGTCATATCCTGCTGTCTAGAACATAAACTGGTACTTTAGTAAATATTTAGACATTATCAACCAAAGATGAATAAAGACATGTTTATGACCGAACAATTTGAATAAAACAGTAGAATGATCATACATACACTGTATTTGTTTCCTAGGACTCCCATAACAAAGTATAACAATCTAGGGGACTTAAAACAATACATTTATTGTCTCAAGACATTGAGATAGGAAGCCCAAATCAAGGTGTCAGCAGGGCCATGTTTCCTCTGAAACCAGTAGGGGAATCCCTCTTCATCTTTCCTTATGCCTTCCAGAATCTGATCATTTGCTGGCAATCTCTGGCATTCCTTCATGTAGATGCATCACACTAATCTTCCATCTTCATATGGCATTCACCCTTCATCTCTTCACATGGCTTTCTTTTTATAAAGATACCAGCCATATCAGATAAGGGCCCCGCTCTAATTTGGCATGGCATCCACTTAGTAACATCTGCAATGACCCTATTTCCAAATAAGGACACATTCTGAGGTATTGAGGATTGGGACTGCTATGTATCTTTTGGATGATGGGGAGTATACAATTCAGCCTATAATATACACCAAAAAGTACTACAATATTCACAAAGTTAGAATATTCATAAAATTTCATATTAGAAGTACATAAAAATATAATATTCATAAAATCAATTTTTAATAATAGCTCCAAACTACAAATAATTCAAATGTCCATCACCATAAGAATGGATTCAAAAGTTGTAAAACATAGTATACTTACGCAATAGAATACTGCACAGAAATTAAAATAACTACAATAACATGTAACTCTGATGAACCCATAAGCACAATTATTGAGCAAAAGAAGCCAATGAAATAAAATAGGAAAAAGGATTCCCTAAAAGGAACAGGGATCCTTAAAGAAGGGGCTGATTCCAGGGTTGAGATGAACCTATAATGCCTTATTATACTAAAGCACAAAGAAAACAACGAAATGATGAAGTCACAAAAAAGAACATAGGAGTCAGCTTGAAGAGAACACCATTGACTCAATCCAGAACAACTTCAGCACCAATATAAAAAATAATAATAAAGAAATAAAAACCACTGAAAAAGTAAGAATCCAGGAGTCCATAATGATACAAATAAATAAGTAGGGCAGAAATGAAAGCTCTTTATAGGAAAAAGACAAATAAAAATTACAGAAAGAATAATGGAATTAGAAAATCACCATTTGGCAACCATCACAGTAATACATGATTCAGTCTCCATGATTATCACTGGAGACTAGTGGGTCAAAGTGTGAGGAATAAAGGCTCCTCACAGAGCCTCAAAATAGCTCCCCAGAAGATACTCATCATTTATAAGAGGAAAAAAATAACTTTACAGTAGAGTAACCTCAGAGATACTACCTTAATTAAGTGATCAATAAGAATAGCACAAGAAGTGAGGCAAACTGACAATAAGGGTCTCCATAAGCATCTTTTCTATGGCATTCCTGAGAAAAATCTATGAGGTGAAGTTTGATAATAAATAAACCCAAATCAAGAGACGTTCACAAAACAAATAGTCTGAGCTCTTCAAATACCAACATCATGAAAAATACAGATTATTAAAGAACTGGTCCAGATTAAAAGAGAATGCAGAGGGCAGTGCCCGTAGCTCAGTGGGTAGGGTGCCGGCCACATACACCTAGGTTGGCAGGGTCAAACCCGGCCCAGTCCAGCTGAAACAACAATGGCAACATTTGTTTAAAAACAACATTTTTTAAATGACAACTGCATTTAAAAAAAAAAAAAAAAAACAGCCGGCGTTGTGGCTAAGTAAGCCCAAGAGTTTGAGTTTGCTGTGAGCTATGACACCATAGCACTCTACCAAGGGTGACAGCTTGAGACTCTGCCTCAAAAGAAAAAAAAAGGAGACTGAAGAGACAGGACAACTAAATCCAACCCATAATTCAGGATTTTCTTTTGCTATAAAAGACATTTTTGGCACTACTGGTGAGATATGAATAAGATCTACAGATTAGATAACAAATAGTATCATCCTGGTTTCATTTTGACAATTGTTCTGTGGCCATGTAGGCAAATGCCTAATTTTAGGTTGCACAATTAAGTACTTAGGGAGATAGAATCATGACTGCTGCTGACTCTCAGAACAAAACTAAAAGGGGACAGTGTGTGCACTATCAACATACTGAGAGAGTGCACGCTCACAAGCGCACAACGGATGGCAAGAGTTAAGAGTCTGGGAGAAAGAAAGAGTAAAACACAGTGAAACACTGATATACAGGGAATTGGGATAAAAGGCCTACGTAGGAATTCTTTGTACTATCTTACAGCTTTTCTGAATACCTAAAATTACATCAGAATAAAAAAATAAAAAATATAATACAGGAAGAATTCAAAGAAAACAGATACAGGAATTATTCAGTCACTAAAAGAGATAGTCTACAAAAACTAAGTAAACATGGGGAAAAGTTTACAACAGACAGAATATGATAAAATTAACAGAATAATTATGAACTATGGTTTTAAAAGTATCTACAAACAAAAAAAGACTAAAAGAAAATTCCCAACACTTTAGAGCATTTGTAGGATGATGGTATTGGGAAGTGAAGTTTTTCTTTCTTCTTAAAAAATGTCAGTCACTATTTTAATACTGAGGAGTATGTAACTAATAAAAGGAAATATGCTCAGTAACTACTTTAATATTAATATTCTGTCTTCAGAGTGCATGTGAAAAATTTTGGAGAAAGCAACATGGGGAAAAAGATAAAGCAATATGTACAAACACCTTTATTTTGTTTTTAAACATACACATGTAAGCAGATAGGCTGCTCAAGTCCAATAGAGGAAAAGTTACAAAAGATACCTAAGAAGTATTCACATAAAAAGCATGATGGGAATAATACCATTTCTTAAAGAACAAGCATATTTCATACAAAGGAGAGGGTTGTGACGAGCGCACCACAGTACTGAGGTATAATAACTGAAGTGAGGAATCCTGCAGAGGCTTCTCCTTTGTCCAATACTCACTGAAGTCTCATCCGTTTCTCAGGGGGGCCTTTAATGCTCACTGTCTGTTGAACATTCTTTGTGGTCTCCTTCTCCTCAGATTTTATTGTTTCTGGTATAGGTTCTGTCTCCTTCTTTGTCTGATCCACTGGACATCGAAAGCAGATTTTTTTTGGCGGGAGATGAGGGAACAATGATTAACACCAATGGTTTGCTCTTTCAAATTTTTAACTGCTACTCTCAAGTTCTAAATTTAGCTTTTTCCCCAGGCAAATATATACAAGAACCCAGTTCTAAATCTAACAACCTGATAACTTAAGGAAATCACTTATACTAGACATGGCATCTAAATAAGACATTATGTATAACCAAAATATAGAATTATTCTAACCCAGTTATACAGAGAGTTCAATAATTGTCTTCATTGATGTAACAGATGACCTCTTTTCACATCAAGATCTAAACCCAACATCAGCTTCTTCACATCTCAATACCCACTCTCTCCACTCCTATTCATCTTTTAAATACCAAGATCACTACCACAAAGGCACCACCTGTTGACAATTCAGCAGATCTCAGAGTTAAGAGTGAGAAACTACAATGAGGGAGTCCAGAACAAAATGACCATAGCTCATCTCACATGTTAATGTTGTTACTGAGATACAGACTGTTTGGTCTTATTTCAAGTTTTACAGGAATATCAGATGAATCATACCTGGGACAGGCTTTTCTCCAGACTTTTGCTATAATATTTTTTAAAGGGGGAGAAAGAAGAAAAAGGAGAAAACAGGTCAGGTTAGCAAAGTTTTCTTCTTCTAGATTTCACAACTCTTAATACAATGAAACCATCCAGATTACATTATAAATGACTTCATGAAGAAAAACTATTATTTGAATACCTAAAACATAAATTTATCATTTTCTACTTCTTTTTCATATTCCATAAAAGACAAATCTAAAACTAGAACAAAACAGTCAACCATAAAAACCCCTGAACATCTAACGAAGCCTTCTGCCTCCACACTCAGGCTACAACACTTTACAAAAAGAAGTAGAATTCAATGGCAGGAAATAATGGAGCTTTTCAAACTCTAGAGGCTTATTTGCTGAGGGGATATGAATTATGAAAAGGGAGACTAAAGTCTGACATTTTTTCTTTTTTAGAAAATTAATTAAAAACTTAACTCTGTTATAAATAATCATAACTTATTATATCATAGACTTGATTATCATTTGTTCTACTGAAGTCTGACTTTTAAAGTTAGTAGGCATAGGAACTAAGGCATGGGAACACAAGTTAAATGCTCTAAAACCCCACCTTCATCCTTCTCCTCAAGGCTCACAATCTACTCCTCTCATTTGACGACACTGTGCGTTCTGCTTGAAAACAAAAACAAAACAAAACACAACAGGATGCCAACACCACCAACTTCCTTCTCATCTACCTTCGAATGTATGCCTTTATGTACAAACACACACAAATGTGTGCACACACATATGTATTTAAAATTACTTCCTATCATCCCGCAAGAAAAAAAATCTCTTTATTTCTAATGTTTATGCTTCCATCTATTTCCTGAATTTCTTTCTGCATTTACATGCCCTCCCTAAGTTTTCTATACTATGCCCATGATTAAAGACTACAAAATTTTGTGATATCACATGTTCTAGATTCATGCTGCCAACTCCTTACTAGATTACTCCACTGCAAGTCCTGGGAGCCTTCACATTTAATGAGACCAAAATCAAGCTCCTTACTTTCCACTGTGCATAAAGTGCTAACATGGAAGACCTGAGAATGCTATCCTTAGAAAGGCATGCTTGGAAGTTTGACTCTTGGCTAGTGTCTAGACACTTGGATTTTGGTAGGGTTCCTACCATTTCCTAGTAGATAGTGGTGGCTCATTGAGGCTGGAACTATCTAATGTGGTTTATGCAGAATACCTGTTTTCCTTCAGAGATTGTGGAATTTTAGAACATGCTAAATAGAGGATAATGACAAAAGGAAACCCACTCAAGCCCTCAAGCTCCCCAAAATAAAGCCTTGGGTACTGAGTCTTTAATGGATTTCCTTGGGCAGAAATATCATATATATGTTGCTGTATTTTCATTGACAGCAGAGTGCACTCTCTGTAACCCCTCATGGAAAGGAGAAGTATAAGGAAGGAGAAAGTATTAAGGGGAATCCAGGCGTCGCTGTCTTTTCCCCTTCTCTGGATATACATCCGTTACAGTAATAAATCTCAGCCATGAATACAACCACATGCTAAGTCCTGTGAGTCCTTCTAGCAAATCTCCAAACATGGGGAGGTCAGGAGAACCCCCCTAACAAAGCCAATTATTACGTTATGTTGTGAACATATCAGGACTTAAAACATGCCTAAAGTCATTCTGAAGGAAAAAATAATTTTTTTCGAAACAAGAGAGGAAATGTATGAGTATCATCAAGAGCAGTAAATAATTTGAAAAGGGGGATTTTCATACTGCTAGCACTTAATCACTTTAACTATATTAAACAATGAATTATATTCGGACATTAGAATAGTGTCATTATCTACCCAACATACACATACTGTCTAATCTTTTCTAATAAATACTGTCAGAGAAATTAATAGCATATGTTCTGGGATATAAAATGGGGTTGCCGTTCTGACCAAATTTAATCAGGTGGCCTTGGCTTAGATAAACCTAGCTGAAGTAATCTATGGCAGCGATCCGCAGCCTTTTTGGCACCAGGGGACCAGTTTCATAGAAGACAATTTTTCCACAGACCTGAGTTTTCAGGATGATTCAAGCACATTACATTTATTGGGCACTTTAATGCTATTATTCTATTAATTCTATTATTATAACATTGTAAGGATAATGAAGTAATTCTGCAATTCACCATGATGAAGAATCAGCAGCCCTGACCTTGATTTCCTGCAACTAAACAGTCCCACCTGGGGGTGATGGGACAATGACACTTCAGGTCATTAAAGCCTGCTATAAAGCCTGCCCCTGGATGCACCTTGTCACTTGTCACTTACTGATTGGGTTTTGATAAAACCTTTGATTTATGTGGTCTCTGTGCAGCCAAACCTCTTTACTAATAATAACCTGTATTTGCAGCCTCTCCCCAGTGCTAGCACCACCACCTCAGCTCTACCTCAGCTCCACCTCAGATCATCAGGGATTAGATTCTCATAAGGAGCGTGCAACCTAGACCCCTTGCATGTGCAGTTTACAGTTGGGTTTGTGCTCCTATGACAATCTATGTCATTGCTAATCTCATAAAAGGCAGAGCAAAGGCAGTGATGCCAGCAATGGGGAGTCGCTGTAAATACAGATGAAGCTTTGCTTGCTCACTGGCCTGCCCACGACTCACCTCCTGCTACATGGCCCAGTTCCTAATAAGCCATTAACCAGTACTGGTCTATGGCCTGGGGGCTGGCACCATCATCCTTGGTATTGTTACGTCACTGACTATAAAATGTCCAATTTTGAATCAAAAGTTTAGTTTATTGGGCAGCGTCTGTGGCTCAAAGGAGTAGGGCGCCAACCCCATATGCCGGAGGTGGCTGGTTCAGGCCCAGCCCCAGCCAGAAAAAACCACACACACACACACACACACACACACACACACAAACACACACACAAACGTTAGTTTATTATATCTCAAACAAGAAGCAGTGCCATTAATCAAAATATGTGCCTAAACAAAGGACACCATTTTGCCATCTTAACAGCAGTTTATGTATGCCAGCAGCAAAGAAGCCTGAAGAGTGAAAGGAGATGAAATCACAAAAGACATTTTCCACAACTTGCTGAAAACTGAATATTTTTCCTTATAAGAAGTGATTCAGGGTTCACCTGTGAGTGAGCGCTTGTGGCTCAGTGAGTAGGGCGCTGGCCCCATATACCAAGGGTAGTGTGTTTGAACCTGGCCCTGGCCAAACTGCAACAAAAAAATAGCCGGGCATTGTGGCAGGTGCCTGTAGTCCCAGCTACTCGGAAGGCTGAGGCAAGACAATCGCCTAAGCCAGTGGTTCTCAACCATCCCAATGTCACAATGTATTTTCATTGTTAAAAAGGGGTCGTGAGCTATAGGTTGAGAACCGCTGGCTAAGCCCAAGAGCTGGAAGTTGCTGTGAGCTGTGACCCCATGGCACTCTACTGATGGCAACAAAGTTAAACTCTGTCTCTAAAAAAAAAAAAACAAACAAAAAAAAAAAAAAGAAGTGATTCAAAGAATCACTGGAAGAAGTGGTAGTCAGTTGATTGAAGCAAGGTCTGGTGAATACGGGAGATGACAAAATTTCCAAGTTCAGCTTTCGTAGTTTGAGCAGTGTGGTTTGTACCACATGGGGTTAACTGCTATCGTGCAAGAGGACTGGCCTATCTCTATTTACCAATCTTGGCTGCTTTATCACAAGCATGCTCATTTCGTCCAACTGGCTGCATCAGACATCTGCTGTTCGACTGACCAGATTTCATGAAACTATAAGTGGACAATACTAGAGGTGGACCATTAAACAGACACTATTAGCTTTTCCTGATAAAATATTTTTTGGACCATGTTTCAGCAATTCATCTTTATCTAACCCTTGTGCTAAACACTTGCAATTGTCAAAAAGAAACCATTTTTCATCACACATAACAATATGGTGTAGAAATAATTTGCCTTTATGTTGTGACATCAAAGAGAGACAAGTTTCGAGACAATTTATCTTCTGATGCTCATTTAATTCAGGCAGAACCCATCCATCCACCCTCTTTACTTTCCTGATTTGTTTCAAATGGTGCAATATTGTTGGAATAGAAACATCAAAACTTGCTGCTAATTCACATGGAAGTTAAGATGTAGTTAAGCACTATAACTATCAGCTCATCATTATCCACCTTGGTCTCACTTTCAAGATTAAAATTACCAGAACAGAACTTTTCAAACCATCAATTTACTGTGTCTCCATCAGCCACCATTCTTCCCAAACATTTCATTGATATCTCAAATAGTTTGTGCTACACTCATTACACAACGGAACTCATATCCAAAAATAAAACTACTTTTTTGACTTATCCATGGTTTCACAAAAATTGCTCTAAAAAAATTTGAAAGCCAAGTGTGGTGGCTCTCACCTGTAACCCTAGCAAGACAGGTGGATCCCCTAAGCTCAGGAGTTCGAGACCAGCCTGAACAAGAGCAAGATCTCGTCTCTACTAAAAATTGAAAAACTATCTCTACCAAAAACAGGAAAAATTAGCTGGGTGACATGGCAGATGCCGGTAGTCCCAACTACTTGGGAGGCTGAGGCAGGAGGATCACTTGAGCCCAAGAGTTTGAGGTTGCTGTGAGCTATGATGCCACTGGACTCTACTACCCAAGGCAACAGAGCAAGAGAATGTCCCAAAAAAAGAATTTGAAGATAATCACAAGCCAAAACGTGTATTTGAAAGGAGGAGGATGTACTTTCATAATAAAAATAAAAGAAGTATCAAAGTGAAATGTCAGAGATATCAACTGTTAAACAGTACTTAAAGAAATCACATATTTCATACTTAATAACCTAATAGCAGCTTCTAAAACTGCACTGAAAAGACAGTCACTATAAAAAGACAGTCACTATAAAGATTTTGAGGGCCTCAACTCCCATCACATTAGTAAATGTATTAGTGTAACTTCCAGCAGCAACAAGAATTAAAATATGGAAAAAAGAGATTCAGAGAAGCAGACAAGACTTCTCTAATATTCTCCTGAGCAGTACCATAAAGGGGCAACATCCCTAGGTACCACAAGCCTACCTACTAAATACAATGGATAACTCAATGAATCCCCAACAATTAAAAACACACACACACACACAACAGCTAAGTAGGAGTAAGTACTGAGCTATAAAAGCTTCTGGAAAACAGAAACGTAACAGGAGTTAATATGAGCTAAGTGGAGTTCTGAAAGACTTCAAGTAGACTCTTTTTTTCTCTACGTCTGAGGAGGGAAGTTTTTTTGCAAAAGCAAAAACAAATATTGATAGTTCTAGAGAAAGCTATCTTTTTCCTAGTTCTGTTACGCAGAGCTGGAAATACTCTAGGAATGGGCTTTTGACTTCTTTTTTTTTTCTTGAGACAGAGTCTCACTTTGTCGCCCTCGGTAGAGTACTGTGGTGTCACAGCTCACAGCAACCTCCAACTCTTGGGCTTAAGTGATTCTCTTGCCTCAGCCTCCCAAGTAGCTGGGAATACAGGCACCCACCACAAAGCCCGGCTATTTTTTGTTGCAGTTGTCATTGTTATTTAGCTGGCCCGGGCTGGTTTTGAACCCGTCAGCCCCAGTGGATGCGGCTGGTGCCATAACCACTGTGCTACGGGCGCCAAGCCAGGCTTTTGACTCTTGAAAGAAAAAATTTGAAGTTCAAGAATATGACAACTTAAGTGTAACTGTGACTAAAAAGAAATGTGCAGTCCAGGAATATGACAACTTAAGCATGACTATGGCTAAACCTTTAAAAGGAGAAGATAAAAAACTCACTGAAATGACAGTAAGTCTGCAATCTGCTTAAAAATAATCAGGAGGAAGCAAAAGTGGAGATAAAACAAATAAGGGGCCATGTTAATTGTTGAAGCAGGGTAACGGATACACAGGTTTCAATTTTAATTATTCTCTCTACTTCTAAATATGTTATTAATTACCATAAATTTCCATAAGGTAAATGTTTTTGTTTTAAAAGTCAAGAGAGGCTCAGCGCCTGTGGCTTAACGGGCTAAGGCACCAGCCACGTACACCTGAGCTTGCAGGTTCGAATCCAGCCCGGCCCACCAAACAACAATGACGGCTGCAACCAAAAAATGGCCAGGAATTGTGGCGTGCGCCTGTAATCCCAGCTACTTGGGAGGCAGAGGCAGGAGACTTGTTTGAGCCCAGGAATTGGAGGTTGCTGTGAGCTATGATGCCACAGCACTCTATCCAGGGTGACAGCTTGAGGCTCTGTCTCAAAAAAAATAAAAAAAATAAAAGTCAAGAGAGACTTTGAGGGCCAGGCGCACTGGGCTCAAGCCTATAATCCTAGCACTCTGGGAGGCCGGGGTGGGTAGACTGCCTGAGCTCATGGGTTCGAGACCAGCCTGAGCCAGAGCGAGACTTCATCTCTAAAAACTGCCGGGTGTTGTGGCGGGTGCCTGTAGACCCAGCTACCAAGAGAATCATTTAAGCCTGAGTCTGAGGTTGCTGTGAGCTATGACGATGGCACTCTACGGAGGGCAACAAAGTGAGACTCTGTCTCAGAAGAAGAGAGCCTTTGAGCTTTCTACAATGTCCAGCCTAGGTCACCAGGATAGGATCACACATAGGCTTCAAGAAAAAAAAAAGAGTGGGCATCTACTAAGGTACCTTAGAACCCAAATACAGCAGTAAGTTCATGAATGTTCTGAAGGTTTGTTTATGAAAACAGAACCCTTAACAGCTCAGTTCAACCAAAATCTGTTTCTTTTCCTGCATTCTGAATCTTGGTTAACAATCAACACCTAAGTCTATTCGTAGCCTAAAATCCCAGAATCACCCTTAATGCCAATCTCTCCAAATCCAACCACCAAATTTAGGCACTCCTAACTCTGAAATATTTCCTGGATAAGTCTCCTTTCTATCTTATTGCCACAGAATTTTTTCAGGCTTTCCACAATCTCAGTTCCCTGGCTCCAAATTCATGCTTTCCTAAGGATCCTCCTATACTGTTATTAGTTATCTTTCTAAAACACCAAAGTAACTGCATTACTCCTCTGCAACTGCTTTTAACCCTCTAATGCAGTGGTTTTCAACCTTCCTAATGCTGCAAACCTTTAATACAGTCCAAAGGGGTTGCAACCCACAGGTTGAGAACCGCTGCTCTAATGGATCCTTACTGCTACAGCAGTAATTCTTACTTAGTCACTTGAAGATGCGGTGGAGGGTATTTCAGTGAGAATATACTCTGTGAGAATACATACTTAAAAAAGAATATATAAAATTTAACACTGCTTTGGTTTATTCTTAGTGATGATAGCTATTGCTTTAAAACTTCAAATAACTTTAAAAGCATCTGAAGCCTGTTATGTTTATGGGAATGGTAATCAGTTATAAGTTTAAAATAGTGAAGAAACACTGGCCTACAGAATTAAATTCAAACTCATTTGCACAGCATACAAAATCCTCAATCTGACCTTAATCCATTTTTAAGTCTCATCTTCCATTATGCTCTCCCTTTCACAAACCCTCAGAATATTTTCTGGTTCTGAACACATGTTCACTAAGTCTTTCACATTTCCGGTTTTGAATGTTCTACTACTACTTTCTAGATCAGCATAAGAAATGTCACAAATGCAAGCTATATTTGAAATTTATATATTTCTAGTTACATTTTTAAAAAGAATAGACAAATGTATTTAGATATATTTAGCCAACTATATCTAAGTATTCTATCAACATATAATCAATATTTTTAAATTATTAAAGAAATATTTACATACAATCTTTCTTGTACAAGTCTTTGAAATACAGTATGTATTCTGCATTTACATCACCACTCAATCTAGTCTAGCTGTGTTAAATGCTCAATAGTCACATGTGTCCAGGGGTTACTGTACTGAACAGTGTTTTAAGTCTAGGTATTCCTCCTCTGGCACATGTAGTATAAACTATGTGCTCAATGGATGGTCAACAACATCTAACCTCTTACATTCTACAGTGGTTCATCATTCTACACGCAGCTCTAATTCATTTATTTATATATTTATTCATTCATTCACTCAACAAACTGTTGAGTGAACAATAGACTGTTCCATCTTCAAGTGCAATTCATGAGATTTCTCTAAACTGGCTTTCTAGTCTTGAGCTCCTGCTTATGACCTTTGCTCCATTCACTACCGCAACACCATTCCAATAGTAAATATTTCTCACTAGAGTAGAGTTAGGGAAGAGGGAAGTAGTGGCCTGTTCTAAAGTCATCTCAAGGTGTGAAAAATCTCATTTATTTAAAACTGCCCTTGAAAATCCTAACAGACCTCCTAAGAAAAACAGTAAATACGATCTTGTGTATACACAGCCCTGTAAAGGTCGGTAAGAACTAAGACTAACCATAGAACAGCATATTCATATACTCCAGCTCATACTACTTCACTTCAAACCTCAATGGCAGATGGATTTGCTACTACTGTTGGAAATTCCTCACCTCTCCAAATCACATAGTGGAATTCATATAACATTAACACCAATATGATATAACTCTATTATTACTCCTGTCTCCTCTGTTAATTATGCCAAACATCACGTCAAATATTCTATTCTTCTGTTATATTTTAACTTTCCTATCATTTATAACTGCTATATCATGCCAGAAGGCAGCATGAAGGGTAGAAGGAGCATGAGTTTCTAGTCTAGTTTTGTTACCACCTGTGATACATTTAGCCACCTTTTGATTTTTTTTTTTTTTTTTTTTTTTTTTGAGACAGAGCCTCAAGCTGTCACCCTGGATAGAGTGCTGTGGCATCACAGCTCATAGCAACTTCCAATTCCTGGGCTCCAGCGAGTCTCTTGCCTCCGCCTCCCAAGTAGCTGGGACTACAGGCGCCCGCCACAATGCCCGGCCGTTTTTTGGTTGCAGCCATCATTGTTGTTTGGCAGGCCCAGGCTGGATTTGAACCCGCCAGCTCAGGTGTACGTGGCTGGCGCCTTAGCCCGCTGAGCCACAGGCGCTAAGCCTTAGCCACCTTTTGAATGAGATTGCCTACTACATGCAGTCCTCAAAGTTTGTGAAGATTCACTAAGGAACAAAGAACAACATTCATTCCACTTCTTCTATCAAGTCTTTCAAAACTTCTCCTCTGATTCAGAGATCATTTTTTAACTAATGAGGAAAACCAATACTTTTAAGTCACAACTAAAACCATTCTCAATTAAAAATGAATATATAAGCCAGGAAAAAATATCAAATCAAAATTAACCACACACTTTCTTATTACCTGCACAAATCTGGGTGGAAATTTTTGTCTGAGGTCTACAAGTAAAGCATCCACACGTTGTCTCTGAAAAATAGAGCTTGGTTCTTCTTTCCTTTTGGCTTTTGGTTTAACTTTATCTATTAAAATATGAAGTCCAAATCAAAGCATTGCCTAATTTGATGTCTTATATTTTACAAATCTTTATCTACCATGAACATAACCAAATTTCATTATCTGGCTGCTATACCAAAACTAATTCCCTAACTAAACTAAATAGCATATATACAGCATACTCTCCCTCTTTAGTTAAATTTTAACATTTAACACTTACACATTTTGACATTTAAAAAGCTGATATATATGTCTTTTAAAGATACTTCAGTTTTGTTATGTAAGCATGGATGAATGTAAGAGTTTTAAGGCTCAAGTTTTTCATAATTACCTACATCGCGATCCAACTTTTTAGTGTGAAAATATCTTTTCTATACTTTAAATGTGTTAAATAGTCTTTCCCACAAAACCTGCTAGGAGCAAAGGGAAAATACAGCTTTCACAAATTCAAATTATTATGCTTAATTATTAAGACAGTAATTCACTGAAAAACACAAGAAAACAAAAGATCATGAAAACAAGAAAGAAAAGAACCTGGCTCGGCGCCTGTAGCTCAGCAGCTAGGGCGCCAGCCACATACACCAGAGCTGGCAGGTTCAAATCCAACCCGGGCCTGCCAAACAACAATGACAACTACAACCAAAAAATGGCCGGGCATTGTGGCAGGCGCCTATAAGCTACTTGGAAGGCTGAGGCAAGAGAATTGCTGAAGCCCAAGAGTTTAAAGTTGCTGTGAGCTGTGACCCCACGGCACTATACCCAGGGCAATAGCTTGAGACTGGCTCAAATCAAAAAAAGAAAGAAATCAAAGAAAGAAAGAACCTGAAAGAGAAATTCTAAAGTTAATCATATGTGAGATTTGCTCTTGGGAGGAAGGTATACAGGTCTCTAAATGAAAGGTTCTACATAGGGGTACTCCAAACATTTCATTAGGGTAGGGAAAAATAGCTGTTAGGCCAATTTTATTCAACTAAGGAAAACTTTGCTACATCACATGTTAATGCATACACCTACTATTAAAGATGAATATAACTATACTTGAAAGAACATTTCACAGGTCTGAATTCTATAAGAAGGCTAACTCTCTAGCAGTAATTTATTCTGAGTTGCTCATTTCTCAGACAAAAAATGTAGGTATACTGTTACAGATCCATTTCTGGAGCTAGTTTTATTGGTAAAATATGAAGACAGTAGTAGTATTGGTAAAATATGAATATTAGCAGCCATGGCAACTCTAGAAATCTAATGCTATAATAGGTAATAACATGGAAGGATCAGAAAATAGACTTGTCAGGCAGTGCCTGTGGCTCAGTCAGTAAGGCGCCGGCCCCATATACCGAGAGTGGCGGGTTCAAACCCGGCCCCGGCCAAACTGCAACAAAAAAATAGCCAGGCGTTGTGGTGGGCGCCTGTAGTCCCAGCTACTTGGGAGGCTGAGGCAAGAGAATCACCTAAGCCCAGGAGTTGGAGGTTGCTGTGAGCTGTGTTGTGACGCCATGGCACTCTACCCAGGGCAATAAAGTGAGACTCTGTCTCTAAAAAAAAAAAAAGAAAAGAAAATAGACTTGTCACTTGGAGAAAACAGGAGATAGAGCTCTAAGTAATCCTTTGTCTCCTCTATGTTAAAAACCGGAGGAAGAAAGGGGTCCAGATTCCAAGATGATTCAATAGTTAGGTAAGTAGGAAATACCATCTTTGCTTATTCCTCATCATTTTCTCCTCTTTATGTTCTAAATAGTTTAAAATCTAAAATCACCTTAACAAAGATTACCTGTTAGCTAACAGGTTAAACTTGTACTGTCTCTGTGAAAGCTATTATTACCACATCTAGTTACATCGATCACAGCTACAACAAAGTCATCATCCTATGAAAAGGTGAAACATAACCTAGAAAACAGGAAACGGTGAAAAAAAAAACTAGAAACAGCTGGGATGACAGTATAAAACACCAATAGTCATTTTCCTGAAGAAAACAGTTTCATTTTCAGAGGATTAAAAAGTGTTTTAGGAGGATCTAGGTGCTCTGCCTACCTTGCTCTTCATGGTCTTTGAAATGCCACCAATACCCTTTGGAAGGATGGTATCGACAGTATGACATAGCTTCATCAAAAGCTGACTGAATGCCATGCACTGCAGTGAGCTTGTGAAAAGAAAATGAATTCTCAATTTCTCACTGAGTCACAATTTCTGAAGTATTCACAAAATATTATATATGCACAGACAGTAATTTCTTATTTAGCTCATAGTAACTAATGTTTAAGACATTCTAATAGTCAATACTTCATAGTAACTTTCACAGTGTTCCAGGTTAATTCTTGGGCGCGACAGCTCAATTAAAAGTTTTCTTTAGTGTTTAAAGAATGTGAAGACACTTACCACTCTGGAATTTATAACTGATCCCAAGTCTGGTGCCTGATAGATCACTCCAGCAATGATATAGTAATCAGCTAGTGGGATAACTAAAACAATGAGGGAAAATGTTTGTGAATACAGCTATGGACACGAGCTGCTCAACAAATTTTCATAAAAAGAATAACTACCCACATAAAAATTGACATTTTCCCATATCCTATTTTTATAAAGTTGTACTAGAAAACAGCTACACTAAATTATTTACATATTACCTATGATTGCTTCAGCAATAACAGAAACTAAGAGGCCTACAAAGCTGCCCTAAAGTATTTACTCACTGGCCCTTCACAGAAAAAGTATGCCCACCCTTGCCCTGGAGCAGTTCTTCTCAAACTTGAATATGTACCTGAACCACTTAAGGATCATGTTACAATAATCAGATTTTTATTCAGTTGGGATAGTGCATTTCTAACAAGTTCACAAAAGATGCTACTGTTAATGTCAGTCAACCATACTTTGGGAAGTAAATCTTAAGGTAAGCCAGACTTGGGGCCCAGTGTAAAGTTACCACATGCACCAAACTTGTCTCTGTGCCCCAGTCTGGGACCTAAGGAATAAGACAGCTGCTAGTTAGGCTGGTACCGTCTTGTGTTCCTTCTATACTTTGAATTCTCTCCCCATGGATATCCATGTCTGTCCCTGGACTTGCCTCTGATCTGAAGTTTTCTTTGTCTCTGGGCAGACTCCAGATCTTCAAATTTGAAACTAAATTTGGATTCTGGAACAACAACTTTTTAGCCAAGTCACTCTCTGAAGCTAGCAGAGGGTAAAGGTTGTTCCTGAATGTGTTGATGAGAGATGGAGCTGGGATGACAGTATCTGGCTTCTCTACCTTGAATCTTCAGTGTGACTTTGTCTAAGGTCCTGGCTTGATTCTAAAGTGCCTTCCAAATTCTGGTCATTTCTAGAATAGTTGTCTAGCTCTTTGATTCAAAACCAAATCTAGATTCTTTTATACTCTTCAGTGGTATTTCTAAAGCATGTTTTTTGTTTGGTAGTATAACTCAGGTAAGCTTTTGCTTGAATGCATTAGTGAGGAACTTTAATTGATCCTCTATGAATTTGACAGGCCCATGTATTTTGTAGAATTAACTCAGTGAACTAAAATGAGAAGAAAAATTGCTTGGGATGCTGGAAGTTTACTTGGAAGCCCAACTGTGCTTACAGAAAGATGTGGATTTGAGATGAGTGAGTTGCTCTGATTGCTAGAGCTTGAAGAGTTGTCCGTGGACATGCTGGAAGACTCCGGTTGTCTAAGCACACATTTAGTGAAACATGGCTTTGAAAAGGTAATAGTTATGCCTACTATACCAGCCTGTCCCAGACAATTTGTACAAACTATGTGATTATATGGATATGTGATTTCCTTCTGAAGTCTGAATTTAGGTGAGGAGAGGAAGCCTGCACAACCAGTCCTCAATAAAAAAAATCCTGGATGCAAGTCTCAACTGTACTTCCCTGAACAAACAGAAACATATTGTACAAGAACAGCTGCATTTCACTACTGGATGGCGAGTACACTCAGCATGGCCCCTCACAAGAGGGAAAGCACAGGAAACTTGCATATGGTTTCCTACAGACCCCATGTGATACATCTTCTTCCATTACTAATCTGGGTGCTTACCCTTACTGTGCTGCCATAACAAATCCTAGCCTTAAGTATAACTATATGCTGAGACCTATAAACAGAGAGTGCCAAAAAAAGTATACACATTTTAAGAATGGAAAACACTCTATTAAAATTATAATACTCAATATATACTGATAACAAGATGAATATAAGTCACATTTGAGCACTTCTTGTAACTGCAGAAGTCAAACGTGACTTAAATATTACAAATTTCATACAGTTTCTTTCCTTTCACAGTTTTTCTCCTTGGCACTGTCTTTTATATGTATTATACACACACACACAGGTGAGGAAGTAAATCAATCATGATATTTTGAGAAAAAAAAATACCTAAAGTTTACACATTTTACCTTGAGCAGGGGACTGCCGCTGTTGCTTCCGTATGATAAAAAGAATGGGCTCTTGAGCATGTAAAAGAATGTATTCGACTCCAACCATCTGACTGAAAACAGAATGCAGACATCCAGAGATCTATAAATGCCCTACAAATAATGTTGTTGGGCATTCAAATTACTATATACAAGTGTAACAATATAAATGTATTAAAACGACCTATGTTTGGTGTTAAAATCTGGCCATTGAATAAAAACAGCTATTTTCCCAGATAGGTGGTATACAGATAAAGAAAAGATTTTGTTTTAAAAACAACTAAGTTTCTCTACAAAAATTCCTTGCGAACTCAAGTATTTTCAGCCAGGAATGTACACTGAGACTGTCTGTACCAAAAAGAAAATCAAAACACCATGATGCTTCCTGACTGAAAAGATCTATAAATCCACATAGAAAAAATAAAAATAAAAATGACCCAACTATGTATTCTACAAAAGTAGGAAACATCACAAAATCTTATCCTTACCCCAACAAATCTGAATGAAAATCTGACCTGAAAGATATCTTTAAAAGCAAAAATAAGTTGTCTGAAAAGCTATATTTGCTCCATAACAAAAGCCATTTAAAACACAACAGATAATTTTAAGACCCCCCCTGCTTGAAATTTAGCTGACAAAGAAAAATTACATTAACAGTTATTTCAGATACTTTCATAATATAAAGTAGATAAGGAGGACACAATAATTACAGCTGCCAAATTAAGAATAACAGCTTGCATTGCTAACATCTTTCATGAGATCAACATCTAACTTCATTTATATTTCAAAGACATTACATAGTTACACAAAAGTCTTCAAGTTACAAGTGACTACTAATAATTCCCTCATTTTCAAATTGGACAAACCCAAACAAAACTCCAATTTTTCTTCCACAAGTTCTACTCTGCCCTTCATAACCCATAGCCTGAAAAAATGATTCATTGTAAAATCTCTAGTTGGCAACAATGATACCTTCATATAATAACTTACTTCAAGTGTTCTAATGTCAGCCTCTGCATTTTGACCACTTCATTATTACATGTCCTGTCATAAAAAGGATTACTTCTTTCTGAAAAGTAATCCAGGACACTACCACTGTTCAAAATGGGGATCCAAGAGCTGTCAACCCAAGAGATTCCCAGCAGATTATCTATAGGAAAGAAACAAAATGATAAAGGATTAGAAAAAGAGAATCCAATCCACAAACATTTATTACATCCCTAATTGCACAAGTATTATGAATAAAAGGATGTCATAGATAATAACCTACATATATTCTCATGGTATAACAGAAAATATAACTATGCAAGAAAGCAATAATACAATATTTAAAAAAAGCTGGCTCGGTGCCTGGGCTCAACAGGCTAAGGCGCCAGCCATGTACACCTGAGATGGCAGGTGCGAATCCAGCCCGGGCCCGCCAAACAACAATGATGGCTGCAACCAAAAAATGGCTGGGCGTTGTGGCGGGCGCCTGTAGTCCCAGCTACTTGGGAGTCAGAGGCAGGAGACTCGCTTAAGCCCAGGAATTGGAGGTTGCTGTGAGCTGTGATGCCACGGCACTCTATCCAGGGGGACAGCTTGAGGCTCTGTCCCAAAAAAAAAAAAAAAAAGTTACAATAAAGGTATGAATAAATATATTATGAGAGCACAAAGGAGGGGGAATGAAAATGATTTTTCATGGAGTTAGGAAGTGGATTTTAGCACTATATGTTAAAGAATAAATAGAATACTATGGCACTGGTTCTTTTTTTTAAATTAAAAAAAAAAAGGAATAGAGGCTCACCACTGAGAAAAGAGCCAAGTAATCTCAATCAGAGAAAATGCATATGCAGAGGCATAAAAATACAAAGTATGTTATATGTTTAGAGAATAATTTGATAGGTTAAGAATTGAAAAGATGTGGGCTCGGCACCTGTGGCTCAATGGGCTAAGGCACCAGCCACGTACACCTGAGCTGGCGGGTTCGAATCCAGCCCGGGCCCGCCAAACAACAATGACGGCTGCAACCAAAAAATGGCCAGGCATTGTGGCGGGCGCCTATGGTCCCAGCTACTTGGGAGGCGGAGGCAGGAGACTCGCTTGAG